>JAPMOR010062678.1:0-41140 GCA_026543865.1 Argiope aurantia | reverse complement strand
AATTCTGCTTCGTTAATTGATCAGTATAGATCAGGACATTACAATATACAATAGTTACGAAATATTAACTTTTGACGTGAATTTAGCATATTTACTGAATTTGTTGTGTCATCCTTGGAGATTTATTTGGCGATTAATATCCGACATGCGGTGTAATAACATTTAAAAATTGAATTTATACTTTAGACACTTTTTCCTCATTTGATTGAAACAAAGATTTAACACAAAATTACACTTGTAATCACAAAATCCCTTAACAAATTCAATATATTTAAGTCACTGCGTTTTTGAATTATTGCGTTTTCATGTTTCTAAAAGTACAGACCGATAGACAATCAAACCTTTGTTGGATTTGACACAAAAGTTGGCAGGTGTCTACTTTTGTGTCAAATCCAACAGATTATCACCAGATTAGGAAATACAACAGATTAGGAAAGACAGATTACAAAAGATCACAACAGATCCAATAACACAGATTTATAATTATTAAATATGTGTTCCGAATCTTCTCTAACTCTCTTCGTTTTATAGTTGTCTTGTCGACTTATATTCAAACAGTAGGAATACAAACTTCCTCTGAACATATTTTGTTCAAAATTTAATTACGAATTGAATAATGAAATTAAAAATTTTTTAAAAAAATAAGCTATTTTTATTTATGTTTACTCAAAATTATAAATTAGTTTGAAGAAGGTTCCCAAAAAAGCTGATTTAATTTCTTGTTATGTGAAGCAAAAGGGGACATTTGCATTTATATAATCTAATAACCTCAATTGCTCTATTCCTTAATAATCATTCACTATCTAATGATGGCTTTTACACTCTAAGTTTAGGGGCTACTGATTATGTTTTTTCATCATTTCTTGGATAAAAACTATAAATAGATAGCTGAGTTTTATTATTATTTTAGAATGTGCAACTCTCATGTCATCTGATGTCAATAATGCATCCGTTCTCTTTGAGCCTGACCTTAATACTTTCGACTTTAGTTTTATCATCTAAAACGTAGGTCGGTGTCCAATTCTGAACTAAATCTGTCAAAGGGCTGATTGGCTGTTTACTGGATAGCTCAAAAAAGCAGTGACTTAAATTAATGAAATTCGAAACATGATCTTGTGAATACAATTGTAACTCTATAATCAAATTCTGATTTCAATCGGCAGAAAAAGAATACATGTTTGTTTTATGATATTTGTATATCAGCCGCGCTTATTAAAAAAAATAACCAAAGATCGCTCACTAATAGGCTGTTTTGAAGCCCTTGTTCGCCTATGATATGCTGTTAATAATACACAAATACATTTTTAACGTAATTTTTTATAATACTTTCCATTGCTACAAGGAAAGCTTTTACATTTCTTTCAACAAATATACAATCACGGGATTTTTCCGATTATGAAAAATAGTGATGATTTATAGTGCAGTTTTCATGAGAAATAGTACATTTAGCCATTAATCAATCGAGCAAATAATCGATCAATTAATGTTCGTTCATGATTCCGAGACTAGCATATTTCTATCATTGTACTTCACTAAGCAAGGAAATTTTGAAATATTCAGTGATTCAGTTGCAAAAGAAAACACTCTGAAATGAAATTCATTGCGTTGAAATGTTAAGTGGGAGAAGAATATATATACTCTAAGGATTGCAGTGTAGAATATCAATAACATTAATAGAATATCAAATGCAGAGGTCCCCAACCGTTTCTGGATTACTGCATCTCCACAAGGAAAAAGAAACTCATAATATCCCCTTTTCGATAATAGTTATTCATTCCAAATGTTAAAATATTGTTGCTTATTATCTGTACTTATTTTATTTGTTTATCTATTAAAGATCGCACATTAGAAACGATCATCAAATATTGTTAAAAAATTTTATTAAAAATTAGAAATCAACCCCAATGAATAATAAGTTTTCTTTTAAATCAATGAGATAGTTCAAGCTGGTAAGGATGTCAACAATATTTTTTAATGCCAGGTTCCGATTTCCTCAACGTTCTGTTCGTTTCCAGTCTCAAAATGCCAACTTCATTTATGAACAATAAAAAAAAAAATATTGAAGGTATGGAAGTAAATAAGTTATTGAACTAAAGTTCAATTAAATACAAAGAAGCAGAAATAATAAAAATATCTATATTCTTTCCTGCAATTCATAGTGGAGATCTGATACTGATTTTTTGAAAACAAAATTCTTGGTATTCATTTCCGATTTTTAATTCTGTGTCAGTTGCGAGCTCGGCGATTTCCTCCTCTTATGACTTGGATGCATCTACATTTGGAAACATTCAAAAACCAACTCTATGCATTCATGTATAAAATATCAAGGAATCGTTCCGTAAAATCAGCATGAAAAACGCTCAAGTGTTGGCAGTAAATATACCTGTCCTTCAGAGACTGTTGATATGTGGGAAAGTATTTGCATACAATTCTAATTAGATTTCCTTTGAACAAAAAATTTCCCACAAAAGCAGTTATGACGGGTTTTTTTAAATTTTAATTAAGTCAATTAATCACTTTGTAATTATAAATTCACTTTATTAAATATTTAAAACAAATCTGTCAAAGAATCAAGTTTTTATGAACTTTTTAAGATTCAGATAATTTTTAAGAATCCGAGAACATCTACGTGCAGCAAAAATGATTGTAATATGCATAAATTTCTCAACAAAGTTTATCAACTAATGTTTGTTATGCTTCTATCTTATAATAGAGTAATAATTGTTTTTAATATTAACTGCTCTAAAAATGTAATGAAGCGACACATTCAAGCATTCATTCAGATTTATTTTTGTTACTAAATACAATACGTTGTACAACCCAATCTATATTGAATACATTTGGCATTTCTTTTTTCAAATCAAATCAAAAATGGAGCCTTGTGACACCCTGTCATTGTTTAAGAATCATTAAATTAGTAATAACCTATTCCTCCTGAGAATCGAAGTTTTAATGGAATTTCGCTGTATTTTATTAAAAGATAATGTTTTCAAATTTATTTTTGAATTAATACTTAATGTTCAGAATATTTATTACTATTTCATTATTCCTATATTTTTGTCGAAAAATACTTGATCGCGTCAATTACGTCTTTGTTTGACAACTTACAAAGATTTATATTTTACGGTACTAAATCGAGTTAGAAATATGTAGATATAATGCCAATTTTGATTTTTAATGCTTATTTACACGATAACAAGAAAAAAAAATATTTATGCAAACTGTTTGGAAATTTTACTTACTTTCATTTCCAGATTTGTATTGTCTCTTGAACATTGTTTTAATAGGATGCGAAGCATAAAATACTTTGTATCCTGTCGTTACTTTATGCGAATCGCTTCTCTTGACTTCTTAATTCACAGCTGCCTCATTGACAATTAATCAGTCACGACTAATTAAGAATCATGTCTTATGTTTATCTATGAGCTACACTAGCTACAAGTTAAAATTCTCAATTTCTTAGATCCCCCTTAATAAAATTTTCCGAGTGAAAAAGGGTTATTAATATGACCCGTGTTAACTCGAAAAATGTACTACTTAAATGCATATGTAAAAGGCTCCATATCTCAAATAGATTAGAGAGTCATCAAAGTCACAATCCGACACTCAGTGCTGTAGGAAGCCGAGGGTACAAAGAGGTATAGGTACCTATGATATTGGTCTTAGCTCTAAGGAGGCAATAAAGAATTAGTGCATTGTTGTCATTTTTTTAAAAAGAAAATTGTGAGGAAACGCAGAAAAATAATTCTTTGACCTGGGTGGCGCCAGTACTTGAAAAGCCATTGCTGAAATTTATTTGTCATTAGACACTGATTGGAGATTTTTCATACTGTGTTCATTCCAGTATTATGAGGTTTGGAGCCCTGTCCTCTTTAAAACTTATAGTAAACTTTATCCATTTAGCCAAGACATATCAATATATTGCTGTAAACTGTTCAAAAAATGAATATCTGTTCCATAATAGATTTTCAGATTTTTTAACCCTTATGCCATACTGGGGACTTGAAAAAAGAAACTTAATAATTTTCGAAATGTTGAATGGCAATACTTTATAAGTTGTTTACCGCCGGCGGTTTCTAAGGTGAGATTTATGATAGCTTATCCAATTCGTATAATTTTGCTTTTCCTTGACAATATTTCATAAATAATATCTAAGTGATGGTATAAAACAATGAGAATTTGCAGAAGTTCTCTTAATATCATGTTTTTAATAATGACTTTTCTCATTTCCTAAATAATTAGAATGTAAACAAGTTGTTTCGCAACTAATCTAACTAGAAACAAGCTTTTATGATGTGATGAACACCACCGTTGAAACAATAATAAATGCAGTCAAAACATTTTCATTGTATTATTTGTTGATTTTTTTTTCTGGACAAGGCAATATTAACATTGATGGAGAGTGGTCTTATTTCTACATACTGGGCAATCTAATAATATTTACTTAGATGTGTAAAAACTAATATAACTAATCTGTAAAATTAAATATTACTATCTATCATTTAAGATTATAGTCTGCATTTGTTGTGTAAGGAAACTTTCTTATTTTCTAATAAAATATTTTACTTAAACTGGTAGCTTTAATTGGTTATAATTGTATCTTCTAAAATAAGAGATTATAAAGCTTACATATATATGACTTTTTTTTTGTCAGTGTTATAGTAGAAGAAAATGAATGAAATTTCCTAAATGAAAATTGTATTTATTGATTTATATTTTACTCTTTGAATTTGAAAGATTTTTATATCATATGAAATTTTCTGTTTAAATTTTACTTTTGATAAATTGCATAGGATTGATTTATGGTAACCTTTATTAACTGAAGTCATGAATCCTACATGGGAAGATCCCATTCCAGATGAAGATGATGATGAAAATGTATATGATGTGAGTTTGTAGTGAAAAAACTTTTTTATTTTTATAATTAATGTAAAGTACTGGGATTTATTTATCTTGAAAGTGAATGCTAATGTAGAATCATAACTGATTTATTTGTTGTTAGATGGATATTATACTGTATCAACTTGGATAATTTAATTATGTTTTATGAAAAAAATTATTGGATATAGTGTTGTTAAACAAGTTATCGAAATTGACCATTTCTACAATAACAAAACAAGATAGAATATGTTTTTCTTTATTAATGGACAGCATATTGCTAAAAAAATCAAATTAATCTGATTAAAGCATGTATTATTAATTTATTAATCATATAATAGTAAAGAAGCATAGATTTTATATGTTTTTTTTTATTAACAGATAAATATATTATAAAAAAGGCAGGTAATCACATCCTCCTGAGATTAACAATAAAATACATTATTATTAGTTTTATTTACATTATTTGAAATGTATTAAATTTCCATTTATGTAGTTTTAAATTTAATTTTCAATTTAAATAATGCTCTGGAATTTAGTAATTGCTACAAAATGATATGGTGGAGAATGATCAAAGATGCATATCACATTTAACAATATATATAACATATATAACAATATATATAAATCAGATTTATATTATTATAAATTTTTCTTCTGAGAAATATTTGTGTTTATTTATAAAATTATGTTATATTATACATAAAAAATTAATATTTGTTAAAATATTAATTTTGAATTTATGAATAATTTTACAGAAAGGATTTGTTCGAGGTCGAGATGCAGTTATATTTTTAATAGATGCATCGAGAGAAATGTTTCAGCCTCTTCCTGCTCACCCGGAAGAAGAAATGATACATCCGACATGTCCCTTCCAGCTGTCACTAAAGGTAAAATATGAATAATGTCAAGTGAAACTTACATTTTATATTATATATATTTTATATATATTGTTACTTAGGTATGTGATTTGAATTATCATATGAAGTAAATATTTCCATGTATTCTGTAAAAAAAATTCCTGATTTGATGTTAAACCTTTTTCTTATAATTAATCAGAATATAATTTTGAGAGCGTTTTATGTATTTGTTAGATTATAGTATATTTATTAATTATTAATGTATTTTAGTATAGAACAAATGTCTTTATAATGTCTTTATGATTAATGAAGTTATAGTGTTTGAGTGTTAACCAAATTCTTTATTGGAAAAAAAAAAGAAATGTAGCCATTTCAACTGAATTAAGACTTTATGTTGAGATAGCACTAAATTGGCTAACTTTGCTTCTGAAAATCCAAGGGGTAAATATTGAATAGTAATAACTGATTTCTTAAACAATATTTTGAGTTCATTATAGTTTTATTTGCTGGAAAAAAGAAACTGAATTTTATTTTGTTGGAAAAAACCAAGTTATATATATATATATATATATATATATATATATATACGTTGACTTTTGTCATCCTGTTAATAATGTGAGTGCAAAGGTTGAAGAAGGACATTTGCTGGGCAGGGGGCTAGGGTCATCCAGTATCTTTGTAAAGGTGTTCTGTGACATTTTTTATAAAAAGGAGCATCTTAGAAGGAATTAGTTAGTTGAGTCATTTATTTAACAAAACTTGTATTATTAAGAGGAGCTTAATAAATTAATCTTATAAAAATCCCCAAAAAAGTGAATTCTTGGGTTTTTTTTAAGTGAATGCAGCAAAAAGTATTGTATTAACTAGTACTATTAAAGCAAAATACAGTAAAATTATTGTAAATTAATAATTTTAAGCAGATCAAGAAGTGTTATGCAATTTACTCATTTTTTTATATCATAAACAAAAATATTTTCATGTAAAAATTATCACTTAAAATTGATTTTGCTAAAATATTGTTTCAAGTAATAATATATGATTAATAAATAATGTATTAGTTATATAATTCAGTTTTCTACTCTATATAATTTATTAAAAAAAATTTTAAAGTTTTATTTTAACAGTATTTGCTCTGATATGTAGAAATGTTATAAAATAAGCTTGAATTTTATTTTTATGGCTTATTTATTAAAAATTACTTTTTTTGCAGTGTGCCCGTACAACTCTAACTAATAAAATAATATCAAGTAACAAAGATCTTACAGGCATTGTTTTATTTGGTACAGTAAGTATTTTTAAAATATGATTTACTTTCAGATGTTTAATATGTTATATCTACCATTCATGTAAATGCTTATGGTATTTATTTTGGGGAATGAATTTCATTTTAATATGATTTATTTCATTTTACAATTCATTACAATTGAATTCCAAAAGCAAAATATTAAATAATTGTGTAAAAGTATTTAGGGAATATTTTTTCCACCCTTTATTATTTTTTTTTTCCAGTTTGAAATAACAGTTCAATTTTAGTTACTAAGTAATACTTTTAATATCATTCATAATTATGCATAATAATACTGATTCATACTTCTTCAACTTTAATGCTCTATTTTGTAACCACAATTTCAAAACTGTCAATTACTTTGAATTCATGGCCGTAAAATAAGAATCTGACAATAAAAATTGCATCTAGATTTTTTTTTCTTCAAAACATCAAAAATAAGTATACTATATATGGTATTGGATTTTTTTTTTTTTTGTGTGCCCTATTCATAAATGATAATTTTAATCAAAGAATCCTCATGCTATCTTGTTATAGTTCGGACAACAGCTGCTAGATTTCAATACCAGTCTTATATTTCATCATTTTGCATTAACTGTATCAGTTCTTTGTCTCTGTGAAATCCATATGTAATGTTAAAGCTTTATTCACATAATTTTCTTCAGTTTATCAGTAAATAAATGTGTTTAATTCACAGTGTTTCAAAAGTGTGCGAATGATTTTGGTAGTTATTATTACATTTGCTTAAGAAAAACAAATATAGAATGATTAATAAGTTGTACCTTACATGTAAATTTTCCAATTAGGATAACATACTTGTTATACCATTGTGCAAAACCTTTTGTCAGTGGCTAAAAAAAGAAAAATACTTTATGAAATTTCATTGATAATTAGAGTATCTGTGATGTGGTGATATGCAACTATAGAAAATGGAACCTCTGAATATTAGCAGACTTCTATTGGAATATCATGTTTGAAGCACTTTTGACTTCTTAAAAATAAATCAGTAAAGAAATATCATACATGCAACTAATCCCCAAATTACATTGTGTTGCTGTAGTTTTGGTAGACACATTGTGTGTGTGTGTGTGTTTTTTTTTTTTTTATGATTAGAAGAACATCCCAACAGTTTTTATGCTGCAGTATTTATGTACATTGTGTTGTTGTAGTTTTGGTAGATACATTGTGTTTTTTTATAATTAGAAGAACATCCCAACAATTTTTATGCTGTAGTATCATATATTGCATCAAATATGTGTTTGAAGTTTTATTTTAATAATATTTAATATATGTCAGAAACAGAGTTAAGATTTTAATTTGCTAATCATTACTTCTCCTCAAAAATAAACAAAATGTTAATATTTTTTTACTAGTATCATTATTCTGTAAACTATCTTTTATTATGGTAAACTATGAATAATTTCATTCTTTCCAGGATAAAACAAAAAATACACGGAATGATACTGACTTCAAACATATTTATGTATTCCATGATTTATGTGAACCAGGTGCTGAAAGAGTTTTAGAAACAGAAGAGCTCATGAGTTGTATGTTTTGTTGTTGTTTTTAAATATTTTTTACACTAAAAAAAGTTAATAAAATTAAGAGAGTTAAGAATATTTTAAAGTGCAATATATTGTGTTTGACATTGTAACTGTTTTCATTGTTTTAGTGGATGCAAATGCATTTCAAGAAACGTATGGACATTCCACAGATTTTTCTATGGCTGATGCCCTTTGGGTTTGCAGTATTATGTTTTCCAACTGGTATGAAAAATTCTATTTATATAACAAAGTTTAGATTTCATGTGTGTGTGTATACTGTAAGCATTTACTACTTCGTAGAAGGTCACATTAATTAATAAATTTAGGGCATTTCAACTGGTAAATTTTATGATGCAACATTCTTCATACTAAGGTTTTTCAAGATTCTCTATAGGGATTGATGCAGGATTGTATATTATTATATGTGGGATTATCAAATTTGACTTGTAATTACATTTGACTGTGAATAATAGAGAATTTCTGAATAAAGAGATAGACAGTTGCCTAGTACCACTGGGCAAAGGGGCTTGCATACAATTTGGTTGAAAAGATCTTGTTGTCAAATAAAATTTGTAAAAAATGCATATTCTATGAATTATAAATAATGATTTATATATTAATATTTTGCACAATTCATTACGTTCTAATAATAATTATAAATATTGAGTTGAATAAATAACATTGAAAAATGTGAAGGCTGCAGAATTGTGAGTTTCGTAAATAAAAAGGTATGCACGTAAAAGCATATGCGTATTTTCACAAAGTTCCTTGAAGAAAAAAGAAAAAAAGTGAGAGAGAATCTAGATGTAGGTGTTTAATATCCAGCTCCACATAGTCAATTTTGCTTTATAGTACAGAAGTGCTATCATATCATGGATTTTGAATCATGCAATTCTTTGAATTTACATCGCTAATAAATGTGCCTTGTCTTTCCGTAGAATGTACGACCATTTGTTATCACTATTATACTGGATGGGAAATTCATGCATAAATTTCAACACTAACTTGCAATCAACTATTTGCAGCTTGTTGAAAGCAAGAAGATTATAATATCAAATTTATACTTTGATTGCATTGTTATAGAATAACTAATTATTTTTAATGTTTGGATTTTTTGTATTTTTTGAAGGGGATTGGTGTAAAAAATTATATATTGATGCAAAAAAAAAAAAAAAAAAAAAAAGCCAAGGGAAGTTGTTAAATAATGGCATTATTAAAAATGATGCAATATAAAATATTTGCTGAATATTGATCATTGTAGTTTAGTTCAAAATTGATTCTTCTAAAAATGTTATAATTTTACTAAACATTCTTAGACTAATTATATAACTGTGTATTTTATATTTATCTCATGCTATAATTACTTATTTGTAGACTGCAAACTTGTTATTTTTTCTTTATGGATTTTGTTTCTTTTTCAGTAAATATACACTAGCACATAAAAGAATATTACTATTTACTGCAATTGACAATCCCCATGAAAATTCTCCTCAGTTGCAGCTGCAAGCTCGCACAAAAGCAAAAGATTTGCATGAGAGTAATATTGACATTGATTTGATGCACATACAGTTGCCTACTCTAGAATTTGATACTTCAAAGTTCTATAAGGTGATAAAGTTTCTTCTGTCTTAAAATCAAAATTTTTTTAAAGTCTATTCTGAAAAATTTCAGCTGGCAGCTTAGTAAAATACAATTTTTATTTTATTTTTTTATTTATTTAGACCACAAAATAAATATCAAGGAAATACTATTAATCTTTGATTTGAAGTGTAGTCCAGAATTTGAAGGCAAAATATCAATTCAGATGATTTTAGATTTTGCCTTTAAACTCTAAAAGTTTTTGCTATGTATATATATATATATATATATATGTATATATATATGCTTCATATTTAAGCTTTCCTTTTTAGATTATTTCAATCAGCTTCTAATCAGTTAAGTGTAAGCTTTTATTTATTAAATGTAGTTCCATTTTTTTTTATGTGTGTGTAGGTGCATGAATTTCAGAAGATAATTTCTCCGATTCTCTCTGATCTAACGATCTTAATCAACTGATTCAATAAAATTTTTATAATCAGTTTTATAAAAATGATCTAATAGATTTTTTAATAATTTTTTAAAGAAACATTTTTTAAACTATGTTAGCAAAAGAGAAATATTTATGAATATCTGAAAAAGTAATATACAAAAATATATGACACAAATCTATATCTTAACTTACTGGATTGATAATTATATTCAATGTATGCTTCTTTTTATCTTGATATTTTTTGCTAATTTTTGAATAAATTTAGAATGTCTGAGGAAGGCAATCACAGTATAAATAAATAAAAATTTGCTTTTTACTTAAAAAGATAAATTTAGTAAAAACAATCATCATCAAAATGTGGGATATACTCACAGCCAAAAAGATAAAATTTTCTGATTAAAGAACTATTAATTAGAAAACCCATAACAGAAGAGGTAATGTTCTATTTTCAGAATTAGGATCTGTATATCTTATTCATGGCATTGCTACATCTGATAGTTCTCATGATATTAAAGGAAACATATAAAGGGGCAGCATATTCTGGCAGGGGGAGGGGGGGGGGATCCTGAACTTTCTTAATTTCAATCTGTTTGCCATGATGGAACAATGGTTAGTATACATTCTAATTATGCTTTCATCTTGAGCACATTTTTTTTTCCATATATATTCATTTTATTATAATTATTTTGATTTTTTTTTTTCAATTCACTCTACTGATCAGTCCTGTTGATATATTCATGATGCCACTCATATTACTTCTTTTGTGTTGAAAATTTTTAATGGAATACATTGATCTGGCAATAAATCAATAAATTGTGCAAGTAAATGACTATTTATTTAATTTCTTAGATGCATCTTCTTTTTCTTTTGTATTAGTTTCACTGTAGTTATCAGACAATTTCTTTTAAGTATTTTTTATATACAGGGACACTTACAACAGTTTGGATTGATTAATTTAAAGTACAATTTGTAATAACTGTTTCAGCTTTATAAAAAAAATGGCTCTTCAGTAAAGCTTTTGGCAATACCAAATTCATAACATCTCTGATTGAAGTTCCTTTTCTAATTTATCTACTACTTTTCCTGTAATCAAGTAATCTATGTGTTCTTTGATTCATATCATTTTCATTTGCTATACCAAGAGAATAAAAGAAACATAAATCATGCACCATATACTGTATCCTATTTTCACCATTTATTTTAAAAAAATTCATATGTCTGTTTCATGGCCCAAAATATGTGTACATTCCGTAATCAATTAGCCTCCTGTTTTCTTGTATATGGTAATTATGTCAGTTTCTTTCAGTTATTTACAATTTACCTTCTTTTATGAAAATAGTATTTGTATTGCTTCCCCTTAATTTATGAACACCAGTATTAAAAATTATGATTTTATTATATTCTCAAATTGTAATTATTATATATGATAATGAGTTTGAATGTTAACTTGCTAAATTTTCTCTAAAGAACTTAAAAAGTAATTTTCAACATTTACACAAATTGAAAAGAAAAAAAGTGGGAGAGAGAGAGAAGCAGAAAGGGAGGGTAAAAAATAGATTAGTTAGTTAAATTTGTCTATTTATATTTTAAATTACTTTTTTGAATGACAATATTATATATTTCAGCATATTGCATTGACAGCTGATGATGAATTCTATAGTATGCCAAGTGCTTCTGACAGACTTGATGATCTTTTAACTAGGTGAAGAAACTTAAATCTGTTTTTATATTTCAATAATCTTTAAGAAGTAATGGAATTTTTAATTTAAATTAGCTATAAAAATGTACTGATTAATTTTTTTCCACTTTTATATTAATCTGATCTGTTATTGAAATTATGATTTGCAGAATTTGTGTTTGCATTGTTTTTTAGTTTGAATATTGTTTTTGAATACTGAATTCATTAATCTTATCTTTTGTTATGTTATTCTGCTCTGATCATTACTTATGAATTTATAGTTATTGTAAATAATTATTAATTAATTTTGTAATAATTATATAGTATTTTTTACTGTTGAGGTAAAATATGTTTTTTTTAAATATAAAGTAAATTTGTATTTTTATGCCTATCCTGTCAAAACTTATAAATTGATTATAGTATTTGTATAATAATATAAATTGTCTTATATTATTTAATATAGATTTGAGTATTATGTTGGCAGTAAAGATTATGTAGTATACTATGACAATAGTTTTCCCATCTGATTATAATTATTATATTTCCATAACTTGTCAATAATCTTTTTTTTTTCCTTGTAATAAATTTGCTTACAATTTTTAGAATTTTATAAAAAATATTTTAATATATTTAACATTTTTTGATGCAGACCTTTTCAGTGTTAATTATTTATTTACAGCTTTTAGATTAGAAAAGTTAGTTTTTAAAAATGAATCAAGTCTTTATTTTTTTAAATTTATTTTTTGTATTTAATCTTATCGCTGAAACTTTAAAAGCACTGTATTCATAAATATTTATCACAGATGTCCATGGAAAATATACATATAAATACAAGTTATCTAGTTTTTGAGTAAACATAAAAAAGGGAGAAAGGTAAATTCCCCTTAGATGATTAGCAAATGAAAACTATTAGAGAACTGGTAATAATTATATATGCATTGTAAGCAAGTAAATTTGTAGATATAAGAATAACAGTAATTTTTATATAATTTAATTACATTGAAAAAATAGTAAAATTTAAAAAAATTGTTCAAAAATGCTGTTAGGATATTCTATTATTCTTTCCTTTATTATTTATCATTCAATTTTTGTACGCATATTTGTTTATATATGAAAAATAATCAAGTAAGCATGTTAAACTTCTGTTAAAGAAATCATGTTTCAATTCAATATGTACTAAAGTTGATTTTAATCAAATATATAGGAAGAAAAATAATTAAATACATCAGAAGAATAAAAAATGGAAGCATTCTAATTTTTGTTTCAAAATAATGCTTTGTTTTGTTTACTGGTACATAATTAAGATGTGTTATGACATGAACAAAATTGATTTTATTAATGAAATTAAAGTTTGATAAATTTTTGAACTGTGATCAAATTTTATAGTCTATTTATTTTTGTTGCTGCTTTTTTAAGAAATTGTTTTTTTTAATTCTGAACTTCTTGTTATATTTCTCAGGGTGCGTTGTAAAGAACATAGGAAGAGACCACTTGGGAGTCTAAACTTTACTGTTGGAGAAGGTGTAACAGTTGCTTTTAAAATGTACAAACTTGTTGTTCCTACTTCTAAGCCTACACCAGTTAAATTAGCAAAAGAAAATAATGCTGAATTAACTACTGTCACTAATATATTCTTAGGAGTAAGTTTTCCTATATTATTGTTATAATGGTTTGATATTGATGGTGTAATTTATATTGTAAACACATTAATATTTGCTGAAACAAAGATTTAAGAAGAATGCAGAGAAATTATTATGATTTTTAAAAATGATGTATTGTAGGCTTACACAATGAAAGAAATGCATAGTATTTGTTATTTTATGTGCTATGATTTATAATACACATTATCAAGTGCTTAAGGCAAATGTACCACTTAAATAATGTTTAAAATTGTTATTTTCAATTTGTTTTTAATTATATGCAATTTGAAAGAAGTTAGTTTTGCTGTTTTTATGTACTGAAAAGAAGGGAAAAAATCAAAGAAATTATTAAATATATACTAAATAGTTATGTGACAAAAAAAAAAACAAAAAAAAAAACCCACTTTTTTTTATCTTAGAATAGTTAGGACATTTGAATTTCCTGTGATCATAGGTTACCAGCTGTTGAATAATTATTAGAATTTTTGAAGACATATTTTTAAGCGATATATGGAGTCTGATTAATTTTAAAATTTCATGTAATAAAAAAAGCAGGTGTTTTTTTTTTCTTTTATGCAATATTATGTTTTAAAATTAACAATTAAATTAATGAATTTTCATTCAAAAATTTATAGTATTTAAAACTGCTTATTGAATTTGTGTCATAAAGTTATAGTATACCAATACATATAACCATGAATTTTAAATTTAAATAAAATCAGCAAGAGACAAATTAGCTTACAAAAATCATTTTGGCAGCTAATAAAAGTATCTACTCTTTAATCACAAATCTGTGCAAGTCGAAACATTATTATATTAGAGTCCTTTGTTGGTAGTAATATGATTGATACCATCTTTAAAGTCTTGCTCATATTTTTAATTTGTTTGTTGATATGCATGGCATTTCAGATGCTGCAACTAGAAAAAATTGTTGCTAATTAGATCATCAGGAACAACCTGAAATCAGACACTTTGCTAATGTGGAAATAGTATCATTTCATTGGTACAGACATTTTATTTATAAAATTTGTCTGATCCATCATGCAACTCAATTTTCCTTTTTTATTTTCAAAAATTCATATGAAAAATGAAAATTAATAGTTTTCTGGTCTCTCTTTCAATATTAATTTTTAGCTTTTTTTTAATAAAATGATGAGGGGCATGAATGTGAAAGGAAATAATAAAAACGAGTGTTAATTGTCATTAATAAATATTTTCTGTTACCTCTTTCACTTCACCTTTTCAAAAATTTTAACAATCATTGTTCATAGAAACTTTTGAGTTCTTATAAATTTTTTTTAAAAATTTTATATGTGAGTGTTTGGCAGTGTTAAGTAGAAAATAGATTTATCTTAGTGCATAAGGTTGATTTCTGCATTTTTGTAAACTAATACATTTTATATGAGATCATTAATTATATCTAGAAAAAAGAATGAACCTTTGAATTTATTTTTAGATTGAATTAAAATAATATGAAATCTTTATAAAATTTGCAATTTTTGACAATGTTGTTACAGTTGCAGTGAAGAGTAAAAGATTTGAACCTCATCACTATTTAACAATTTGAGAATAGGTTTCATGAGAGACAGACTAGCTGTATCAGATTTATTTCACTTAAATTCAAAATGTATAATTTTGAATGTAGTTTTCATTCTATTTCACTTGGACATTATTTGAATAAATTCATATTATGTTAGATTGATATTTAGATTTGTACCAAAATTCTGCAAAAGATTTCTGTTTTTAATTCAGCAATTGTGCCATTGTGAACAGATGTGCGATTTTAAATCGCATATCTGTAAACTTTCCAATAATTAATAGATGATATGTTAACTGTTAAATGCCTGTTGCGTTTCTAAACTCATTGACTTTTTTCATTTTTTAAAGCACTTTTCAAAAAAAAAAAAAAATACTTTATTGTCCAAACATAATCATTTTCAAGAATTATAATTATTTTTCCTTAAGTTTTAAAAACTTTATAGCATTGTGATAGGAATCTTTTCATTTAGTTTAATTGAATTTATTGAAATCTCTATAACCCACATTTTCTTTCATTGCCCTTCTTTTCATATCCCAAATCTGTTAAATTAACCCCATGAATCTTAAATAGAAAGTTTAGAATAGATAGAAATAATAAGTTTTAAAAAATGTAATTTTCTTCTCAAGCATGTTATCTTCAGAAATTTGATTTAAACACTGTATCTGCTATTTTTTCTCCCACATTAATGTTTGTTATTGTGATTTCTTTACTGTCTTGGCATTAGAATTATAATAATATGCAATTTATATAATGTCATGCAAGATTCCTCCCTCTGGTATCTTTTGTTATAAGCTGAAAATTTTGTTAATCTTTATAAAGAAATAGAAGTTAAATGTTTGATTTTCCAAATATGTTCAAATGGAAATTCTTTTTGAAACTTATTATAAGCGTTTTCATAATTTGTTTTATTCATTCTAGGATACAGGAGAAATTCTTCTTCCTTCAGATCTAAAAAAATATCAAGAATACGGTGGAAAGAAAATATATGTAACTGACGATGAAGCTAAACAAATACGGCATTTTGATAGTCCTGGTAATGTCTCTTCCTACCTCTTTTCATTAAATAGTAATTTTTAATTTGAATTACTCAAATCTTTCATATAAACATTTTTCACATACTTTAATTCATATTAAGAATATTTATATTTTTGTTGTCTTTAGGCATATTTTTACATAATAATTAGTCATTATAACTGAATTTCAGGTCTCTTGCTGATGGGTTTTAAACCTAAGTCTTGTTTAAAAACTCATTATCATCTGAAGCCATCCTTGTTCTTGTATCCTGATGAAAAAACAATTGAAGGCAGTACACGTTTATGCTTTGCATTCTTAATTCAGTGTCAGAGGCGAGATTATGTTCCTATATGTCGATTAATTTCAAGAAATAATGATCCTCCAAAATTTGTTGCACTTTTACCACAGGTAAATTATTTGTTACTATTTCATTCATGATTATTAAATTATTTTAAAAATAGAAAATATATAAATATCAACTTTTTATAACAATGAAAAAGATATTGAGAATTTTATTGGAAAAAATAATGTACTTCTATGATAAGTACAAATAATGAAGTTAAAATGAAAATTATGAATGCCATGTAAAAGGTTCTCTAATAAATTTTTATTATATTTAGTGTTTCAGAGTAACAAAGTAAACAGTAACAAATATTAAATCTAGATTATTTTTTCAAAAGAAATTTGCTTAGGTTTTGGCTGACTTCAGATAAAAATATCATTTTTTCCCCTATATTATTAATCATAAATGCATATGCAGTTTTACTAAGTAATTTATTTTGAAGTTACAAAGATTATCATCAGAGATTCTTATTGAAAATATTACTTTTTGGTTTGTAAATGCCCTTGTGTGTTATGTTGGATTATGGATTAGGAAATTTAGTTCTGCTTTCTTTTCTTCTTAGTTGTAAATCATGAAGGGGGGAGGGAGAGATGTTCTCAAGAAGAGAATATTCTTGAGAAATATTGAATCATATTGTAGTTCCAAATATTTATATTTGAATTGTATTCTAAATTCTATCTGACAACTCATTCTAATTAAATAATATTAATGTACTAGAAAATTAAAAGATAAAGTAGAGTTTTATTATTATAGATTTTGTTTAAACCAATATTGATTTTGAATTAATTGAAAATTGTGTACTTTTTAGTATCCAATAATCTTAAATGTTAGTAATATTACTTTTGAATCAATATATTACAAGCTGGTGACAGAGCCAGGAAAATTCGTAAAAATATCTAAAAACTATGGAAAATTGGTAACAAAATTTTGCTCTAAACAGATGCTCAGTCTGAAATTTTGCATTATCAATTCTTTACATCCAGAGCCTAACATCCCCAAGACAGTCATAGCAAAACCACTCAGTGCATCTTTCTTTCAAAAGTATGGCTTTTTTTTTTTTTTTTGAATTTCACAAAGATAAAAAAGGAGAGTGATAAGCTGACAAATACAACTAACATCAACCCTAATAAAAAATATAAGATATTTTTTTTGTTGTTGAAGAGAACAGATATTTAATACATTTTGGTTTCGACCTACACTCAATTCACCTAAAACCTTGCAATGATGTTTATCACTGTTCACAATATCATTGACGATAATACTTTCCTTTCACATCAGTTATGTTGAGAGAGTATTTTTGACCAATAAAGATTGCCCATGGGAGAATGTGAAAGAATGTAACAGATTGGTTTGCAACAGAAGAAATGCTCATTGCAATAATTGTTTATGATAGCATTCAAGCAAATGTTGGAATAAATAATTTTGAAGTGTCAAAGCGACTAACTTTAAATATGTGGAATTAATGAGCTAAATATAAAAAGTAAAAAAAGAAGGGGAAAAAAAAAAAAAAAAAAAAAGAGGAATGAAATAGAAAGGAAAGCAGATTATCAGCTTAAAGTATTGAAACAAATTTAAAATTTTTGAAGCAACTCCGAATGAGAGTTTGAGCATGAAGAAAGAAATTGCAAGTCTCAAAAAACATCAATAAATTTATTTTGAAATTAATAGTTTATTATTATTTGCAATTTTTTACATATTGAATGTAATAAATAACAATAATTAGTTTTTTAAGTTATTATCTATAAATTAATATTTTGTATCTAGGATTGTTTGTAATAATAAATGGAATTAAAAAAAATTAATTAAATTTGAAAATTAAGAAAATGCTGGAATATATAATGAGTAGCTTTAATAATAACAATAAAAAAATAGTTCCTTGTGTGAAATTTCAATAGTTAGGCAATGTAATAGACATAAATTACTTATTATGTCCTTTATTAATATTATTATTAGTATAACTATCCTGGCTAAAATAATTATTTACAATATTTCATGGAAGATTATAAAATCATATCTTAACGTATTACTCTTTGGTAACTACTTTTCATATTAAATAACAATATTTTACAGGAAGAACAAGTGGATAATCGTGGATTCCAGATTGTTCCTCCTGGTTTCCATGTTGTTTATCTACCTTTTATGGAAGACATTCGTAATGTGAAAGTTGATAGTAAGCATAATCCATCTGAAGCTTTAATTGAAAAATCAAAAGAAATTATTAAAAAACTTCAGTTTGCATATCATCCAGAATCCTTTGAAAATCCTGGTATGTTTCCTATGTTTATTTTTAGTAAATAATTTGAAGAATTAATATTTCATGCATTCAAGTAATACTTTTCCCTATTGGCAGTTTTGCAGAAACATTGGAGAAATATTGAAGCCTTAGCTTTAAACAGAGATGCCCCTGAAGAGATAATAGATTACACTTGTAAGTAAGGATTCTTTTTAAACTTTTTATTTCTTTCTAACTTAGAATCAAATTTTAAGAAACTTTCTTAGTTAAAATTATACTTAATAACTTTTAATTTAAATTTCCAAAATATATTTCTCAAATAAATATAATTTTTTTTTTTTTTTTGCAAATTTTTATTAACCTAAGAGTGTGAGGAAACTTAAATTGATAGATATTTCAAAATTCTCATTGAAGTTTAAAAATTTGTAATGTTTCAATAATATTACAAATTTGAATAAATTAATGTATTAATGTTATTTAAAAGTTATGGCTTTTTCTCATTTTTTTATTGCATTTAAATCATTTAAGCTGTACGTTATTAGAAAGAAATTCATTTAAATATAATATTTTTTGAAACTGTATAATATTTCTGTACAGTTTTTAATGAATCAGCAATTAAAATTTTTAAAAATAAAACATTTTTCTGTATTTAATTGAGAAATACTGTGTTTGGTTTTTCTAATTTTAATACTAAAAGATTATCCTGTATTTTTTTATTTATTTTTAAAGTTAATATTGAACATTTATGTTAGGCTTAGGTCAGAATTAAAATAATTCATATAAATAAAAGAGTACATATTGGAAGTTTAGAGTAAAATTGTTGAGAATTTTTAACTATAAAAAATATTTTTTCTTAGAAAGCATTTAACTGATGCATAAGTTTTTAGATTAAAAATATATTATGTTCAATAAAAAAAATACAAATTAGTTTTGAAATTTATATAATTTATCTAGAATGAAGCAGTAATATGGGCAAATTCAAATATGAACCTAATCACTTGTTAAAAAACAATAGTACCTGCTTTCATAATATATATATGATAATCTTGAATTGCTGGAAATTTTTCAGTTAAAGTCTAATATAGCATGTTTCATTTATGGTTATTCATTATGCAGTCAATAAAATTTTTAGAAGCATGTTACCATTAATTTATTTTTCTATTGTATTTTAATTTGTAAATGATTATTAGTTAAGTTACTATAGTTTCTCTCTACAGTACCAACAAAAGATGTTATTGAGAAAAGAGCTGGCAGATTGATAGATGAATTTAAAGCCTTACTGTGTCCTGGAACTCCTGAACCAAATGTATGTTTTTTTTTTTTTTTTTTTTTTTTTTCCCTTAAATATATTGGACAAATCTGCTTTATACTGTTATTTTTATTAATCCTATCCTCCACTTCCTTTCCTATTTTTTCTCCTCGGTTTTGTCTACATGGATTTGTTCGTCATTATTTCATGTCATAATTTTTAAAATTCTATTTTGACAGCCTGGTACTATGTATGGTGCTCCTGCCAAAAGACCAAGACTAGATGATTCAGCAGTGCCATTAACTTTGCAACATGAAGTTGCTACTGGTCAGGTATGGTCTTATGTAAAACTCTCAAAATGTTGACATGTATAGAATTTTTGCAGCTGAAAAACCAGACCTTGAAAAAATTCCTTTAATGCATTTTATATGGATTAAGAATTTTTATTTTTATTGTTTGAATAATATAAAACAAAAGAAATTGTGGTCCTAAAATTCCACCTTTTAGAGTAATGTCATTTATATATATGGAATTATTTTTTTTTAATGGATTGAGAAGAAGTTAAATTTTTTTATAGGATTAAAAAAACCTGAAACAATTCTGTTGAAGATTTTAATAGCTGATCAAAATTCTTAATCTTTATATATCATTAATCTTCATAAGTGACACATTAATTCCACAATTTTCTTGATTAAATGTTCATGATTTAAATACCTAAATATGTCACATGTAATGAATATGCATTAATTGTAATTGACCTACATTTTAAAAATTAATTACAAAAATTTCACTTTAACTTCTGAATTGTATATATTTTTTGTTTACATGCGACTAAAATAACTGCCATCTCGCCTATATTTTTTGGTAAACTTCTTTTGAATCTATATAACCTCCAAATGCCTCCTCCCAGTACTTTTTTCTACCTTTTAATTCAGTGTTTTGTTTCTTGTTCACGAGTTTAACGTGTCTAAAAATGGCCATTTCTTTAACAACGGCAACAACAAAAAATGTATTACATACATCTGTACATTTAAAATAATAAAGAAAACTGAACCAGTATTCCAACCACTAGTCTGATTTTGCCAATTTTTGTATGTTATGAAAGCTTTTGATCATTAAATATGTCATAAATAGTCCCAAGCCTTCCACCATTTACAAGAAAAGTTTTATAAATGTTAATTTACTGTATATACATTCTCTATATAGAAAAGCCATGTCAAAGTTCCCCAGTCATAAACATTGTACCAATTCTAAAATAGGTATAGTATCTGCTGTAAGAATCCATCTATTATAACATTTGTCACCAATCCCTCCCTTAAGCCTTTTATTTTCAAAATATTAGTTCACTATATATTTTCAATGGAGCAAAACATCCAACAATTCCTAATCAAAATTACAGTACTGATATTGAGAATTTTTGTTTCATATGAATATATTTTCAATTGTTGTCTAAATAAACATTTTACGATATATTGCAGAATTGACAAAGCTTTCACCAAAGTAGTGAAATATAATGCCAATTATATTTCACTACTTTGGTGCATAGTTACTAGCATTATTTTACAGTTTAGAATAATACTTCTTGGGAGAATGTATAGTTCAGCAGTTGTTGAGAGATTAAATTTGTCTTGTGGCTGTTAAAGACTACTAATACAGTCATGTTGGCCAATTTTGATGAAATAAACAGGAAGCTAGAATTATATTAGCATTCCTGCCACTGATTTTAGATAATTATTACCAAATATTCATTCATTATATTAACCAGCAATCTTAAGAAAATTGTGATTTTGTGTATGATAATTCGAATTTCAAATCTTTGGCAATGACTTTCAAAGAAGAACTCAAAAATACCTCATGTTTAAAACGGGGTTAATATAAATTTTTCGAATTCTTATCTAATATTGGAAAGATTAAGTGAAAAGCCTCCATGTATAGCAAATTTCCTCCTTCCTATATTTACAGTTTTATATATTCTAAGAAAAGTGTTAAAAAATAGGGATAGGCAAAAGGAACATTTTTAGCTATTAAAATTGCATGCAGATGTGCCACATTAATATTCTGAATGTTTAATTATTCAAAGAGATTTTCAAATTTCTTACTTCTATTTTTTAGTTGCCTCGGTACAAGGTCAATGTTTTGAAGGAATTTTGCAAGCGCAATGGAATTCGATGTGGCTCAAAGAAAGCCGATATCATGGAAGCAATCAAACGATTTTATCTTGAGCATTAAAATCTTTTCAAAGGACCGTTTTTGATGAATATTTAATTGTGAGCAGTCTATTATGATTTTTTTGTACAAATTGTGAAAACCTGCAAGCTTTTCAATTATTAAGTTTTTAGCCTTTTGAAGAATTTGTAAATATTTATTAGAAGTTCCTGTACAATTTCATTTTTAAAAAAAATAAACCAATGGAAATGATGCGAGTTTTCTTTTTCATTTTATATCTTAAAGATTCCTTCTATCCCAAAACTAAAAAAATGGAATTTTGAAATTAAGTTATTCCTATACATATCTTAAAGGCTTCGTTAATGTTAATATGTGTAACACATAGAAGCAAATCACTTTTCCTGTGAAAATTAAATCCTTAGTGGTGCACTACCCTTCAAATTTAAAAGAACATACAAACTTGTAGATAACCTATTTAGGCTTACAGGAGTACACAAGTTAAATTTCGTAAAGATTGTACTTATTGTTTTTTATTTTGGGGGTATTCCATCACCTGGAACACTGCACCACTAGAGCTCTGTGAAGTGCAAAAATGAATTAAATCTCTATAATTTGAATTTAAAAAACACTACATTATACCTGTGAAGCAGATTTAGCATGATCCCAGGTCCACTACAAGGAGACAAGCTGAGATTTGTTATTGGAGAACAATTTTTAAAGCATTTTTGGTGTTTTGGAAAAAAATTATTTTGTCACTCTGTGCTGTTTTCAATACAATTAATTTACAAAAAAAAAATCAGCTATAGTATATATATGATTTAAAAAATTTACATATTATATAAAAAGGAACGTTAGTGGAACTCAGAGTGTGGAAAACTCCAATCAGCTCTAAGATGATCAAGGCTACTGATAAAAAAGGAAGAAAGGAAAAACCACAAACTTCGGACTCATAGTAAGGGTTGGTCATTTCCAAGAATTTTGACCCTCCTAAACACTATTCCTTGATTTCAGTTCATTTCCCATGAAAAAGGGGAGAACAGCAGGTATCTCTTTCTGGCGAAGTGTTCCAGCTGACAGAACACCCAATTTTATCCAACGATTATATGTAAGCTTTCTCTATAAAAAATTAAAAAATATATATAGCCAACAAAATAGCATTAAAATCATTTTATTTCTAGAAAAAAAATTAACAAAATTACTTGTAAAAATGGGCTTTTACATAATGCTAATAGCTGAAAATTATGGATTAGCTTGATTTAAATTGTCATTAATTGTTAAAAAAGAAGGTTAAAAGTGAATCTTAAATATATTTTTTCCATTTATAGTTGAATTTAATTATTTTAGAAATCAGAGAAGTTAGATGTTCCATGTAGTGGAACACTGTGTCGCAAAGGGTTATTTACACACTCTTTTGTAATTTTGAAAGATTTCACTGCCGACTAAGCGCTACATAAAAAAAAAAGTGTTAATGTGCAATGATTCAAAAAGATTATTAATGATACATTTTTCTTCCATATATTTTTTATTTCTACTACTTTGGCACACTTACAAATGTGGTAACAAGAATGTTTCCAGGTATGATAATATAAACAGTAGGAATAACACAGCATTCAAAAATGAGAGCAAGACAAGAGCATGAAAGTACAGAAAAATGAGACGAAATATACACAGGCTAAACTATTCATATAATACAATATAAAAAAGAACACAACTTTTAAAAGCACAAAAGTCACAAGTAAAAATGTCATGGAAAGTTTCAGAAATTAATGTGGCTTTGTGGAAGTTAACAACTAAGATAATCTGAAACTTTCTACAAGTAAATTTCCTACAAATACATATCATAACAGTTGAGAGTATCAAGATTACATAACATATTATCTACATAAATAATACAACTACAATTATTATGTTTTAAACACTTGCAAAGACAACATATAGGGGCCAATAAATTTTGAAAATATGAATGAAATGCACTTTGGCCAAGAAAATATAATTACATGATATAATTAAGATATCTATATTTTGAATGACAATTGACCATAATTATAGCAGACCTAAAATGTGAAATCTTTTGAAAGATGCATAATTTCAAAACTTCCAATTAAATGACACATATTTTAAAAAGAATTCTTTTATAAGACTATAAATAAGAATTTCTATGGCACCATTTCAAGCTCCAATTTATGTAATTAATGCACATTCATTTTTTTACACAATTTTTAGAATGTGCAAATTTGAACTGGAAGTATTTGAACCTTCAGGAAATATGAACATGAAATATTAGTTATATAACTGGTGCATTAAATTAACTACATTTTTGTGGTCTGTACAACTTTAAAGAAAAAAGATTTATAATAATATACATATATATAATTATAATATGCACATTTTTTAATTGGGCAGCACCAAATGAATTTTTAATAATTCACTCACAACAGGTTTTAAATAGATTTTATCTGTCTCAACAAATATTACAATATCTTTTTAATAAATTAATCAAATGTGATGAATGAAAATGCATATAAAAAAACTGGCCTTTTTCCAAGACATTTATATTTAAAATTTCAAATGCTATAAAAACAAAATAGATTTATTCATCAACGGTAATTTAAAATCACTGTAAATATGCTCAACTACATTAAAAAATGGAATGGTGATGAAAAATACCCATAAAATTTGTTACTTATTGCACATTAACTAAGGAACTAGGAATTACATAATAAATTAAAAAAAAAAAAACTTTTCCCTGGCACAAAACAAAAGCATGAAAAAAAAAAAAAGTGTCTCTAATAGCTTGCCATTTTGGCAGAAGATATGTATTTACAAGGGAAATATATGAAGTTATCATCATTACTTTTTTAAAATCAGAACTATCCATTTATAAAATAAATTATCAAAATAATAAGTAAATAACAGATTCAGATAAATAACTTTCATTTAAATACAATAAATAATTCTTAATGAAAATTTGGAACAATTTAGGTTTTGCGGTTTAAAACCGAACAATACTAATTATAAAACATCAGTCTTCCAATATTTAATTAAAATTGTAATTTTTTGGAATTTAATACTGTAGAAAAATGTTTATAATTAAGAAATTTTTTAAGTACTTTTGGTAAAGAAAGATGTAATAAATTACTGATTAGACGCATCCTCATTGTTCATAGCTGGTATGACTTCTCCAGAAGCATTTTTGTTTGAATCAGAAATATCACTGGAGCTTTCATATGGAGGAGGGGGAATGCCAATCACATTTTCAGTGTACGGAGGTGGTTTAGGACCACAATCTGCAACTTCAAATCCAAATCCAGGGACGAAATTGACGAGAACAAAATCGTCGTTGGTTTCAGAACCACTATTTCCTTGGTACACATCATCTTCAAACAGGAAGTCAATATTGTCAGTTGAATCAGAATCCTGCAATGAAAATGTAAATCAACAAAGTCAAAATTTTAGATTATATATTCTGAGGAAAATAGGTCCCTTAGTTTCAAGTCATTAGAAGAGGCAATCTCTAGTCCCTTTACCAATAATCTATTTCTAACCTAAACAGAGGATAGTCTATTTTAGTTTTAGCAGTAATAAATAGGTTGTCCCAAAAAGATTGAAATTTAGTTTAATTTTTTTATATAATAGAGACAAGTGGTCAATGCAAACTGTAAAGTGGTTCAAAATAAATGACAAAATAAAACTGTGTTAGTAAAAAAAATCATTAATTTTTTTAATTTTTATGCGACTCTAGATAAAACATTAAAACCCTTTTTACCTGTTTAGGATTGATCTGTGATACTGTCCCATATTCTTAAGGTTTATTTTTTAAATATTCAGGCTACCATTTTCATTTGTAAAAATTAAAATAGAAAATAAATACATGCAGGTAATTTATTGTCAGATTTACCATAATTTTTCAAAATGACCTTCTAATAAATTAACTAATACAATTTTTTTTTCATTTAACCCTTTGAATCGCACAAACAAATTTTCTGAATTTTTAAAAATTATGTAATTATTTTACATGCTTAGGGTCTAAGGGAAGAGAGAATACCTTTAAAAAATTTACAGTGGACTATATCAAGAGATGGGGAGTGGTTTCACAGGAGTACCGTCACGCACCTACAACATATTCTTATGAATAATTAATACTTTTTAATTCGTTTAGTAACATAATTATTCATTATTTATTTATGGAAATACTAAAGCATACAATATTATCAATGAAAACTACTTATACAATCTTACAACAAGAAAAAAAATTATAAAAGAAAAATAAACAATTTTAATAACAAGAGTCATTAAAAAAAGCTAGCTATGGCAAGTTCTTTACATGGCATTTAGACTTTAAATACAATCAACATTATATTCAAATTATGAAAAAACATAATATTTACATTCCAGAGCCAAAACATTATGACCACCCCTACATTTTGCAATGAATGCACCTGGATGACGTGATCAGGTGGAAGTGGTATTTAACTGCTGCTGGAGAGTCTGAAGAATCATTCTTTCACTTACTTCTGTGTGTGATGGGAAAGGCTGTGGATCTAAAGCGACTTTGATAGAGGGCAGATTGTAATGGCTCTAAACAAGTATTTCCGAAACTGCACGACTCGTGGGTTGTGCACGATCTACAGTTAGTACTTATGCAAAGTGGATGAATGACGGTGAAAGCAGCACTGGACAACATGGTGTTGGACGTCCACATGCTATCAAGGAAGAAGGTCTTCGGGGACTGTCTCCCATGGTGAGGCAAAACCGGAGACAGACAGTGGCTCTGCTGACAGCCCAATACAATGCAGGGCCAAGTAGAATAGTATCGGAGCACACTGTTCAGCGGACACTGTTGGATATGGGGCTACGCAGCAAACGTGCCACTCGTGTGCCTTTGCTGACCAAGCGTCATCGCCAACTGCACCTGCACTGGGCCCGGGAACATCGCGACTGGTCCATGGATCAGTGGGAGAGAGTTGCCTGGACAGATGAATTGGGGTTTGTCATGCATCACGCCGATGGCCATGTCTTCCATGCGAACAGTTGCTCCTTCAATGTACATTAGGTCATACACAGGCCGGTGGTGGCGGTATTATCCTTTGGGGGACGTTCTCTTGGGTGCCTCTGGGACCCGTGGTTGTGGTAGAGAATACCATGAATGCTACAGGGTATCTGAACATCATTGCGGACCAGTTGCACCCTTACATGGCCTCTGTTTTTCCAGCTGGAAATGGAATGTTCCAACAGGACAACGTCCCGTGTCACAAGGCTAAAATTGTGTTGACGTGGTTCCAGGAATATGATGCTGAATTCCAGTTAATGCCCTGGCCGCCTAACTCACCAGATTCCAATCCGATAGAACACCTTTGGGATGACATGGGACGGCAGCTCAGAGTTCAAATACCACCAATTCGCAATATCTCTTATTTGCGTGACCGCTGCTTAAACATTTGGTACAATCTGTCTCCGGCCATCTACCAAGGACTTGTGGCATCCATGCCAAGGTGGGTTGAAGCTGTGTTGCGTGCCAAATTTGGGCCAACTCATTATTGACAGGTGGTCATAATGTTTTAATGAGTGCAAATTAACTATTTAAAAAATTAGGAAAATTATACTATATTAGAAAATATATTTAACATCCTCAGAATATATCTGCTTGCTAATACATGAAGAATGCAGCTGAAAATAAAAATTTGAACCATCCTATTCATATAAACCTTATTCAAATGTAAATGAATTCCTCACCCACAAAACATATGGCACCCCCTCCCCCCATAAATTATCAGCCACTTGCCCAAGAGAGCCAGGGGAAAGAAAACAAATCTGTTTCGCTACTGTATTTCAAGCGATAGAGAATTTATTGCCATAGGTGCACGGTGGTATATCTCTAAAATCACTTAAAAAGAACTTTTCATTCATGATTTGATTTTTTTAAAAATATATATGTAGGACAACTTTCATACAACAAATTTATGAGAGAATTTTGAATTTGTGTTTTGCTTGATGGAAAAAAGATAAATTGAAAACATTGAGAAAAAGCATTAAAAATGACACATTTTTTTTGTACGTAAGAGGGATATTAACTAATGTGCTGACAACTATGGGCAATTATTAAAGTTAGAATATTATCTTATACCCTTTGTTTTCAATCAATAAACACCGCACATTTAGAAATAATGCAGTGATTCCAATGTCATACCATCGCACACCAAAGGGTTAACTGTAATTTAACGGCTTCAAATATTTATTTAAACTGAATAGTGAAGGCACCTCAACCAAACTTTTCTTAACATATCAAAATAAAAATTGGAAATCATTCGTCATTGAAATCAATGCTTATTTTCATATTGTCAAATTAAGAACATAGCAAAACTGGTTATGGTATTTTTAACAAATGAACAAGCTATATGAATTAGGAAAGATTTATTCTATCTGCAATCAAAATAATGCAGAAATTCTAAGAAATTTGGATGGCAATATCAAATTTGCCTGAAATTTCAGGTGCATTTGCTTATTGGATGATGAGATAATAAGAACTGCAGATTCATTTCATTCGGGGCTGGACCTTGGGAGAAATTGACTGTACAATGAAGACGAAGAAACTCGCATTATTACATATTTTTCTGCCAACCTACGGACAAGCATTTAAAAAGTAACTGAAATTAAAGGACAATCCAGAGCCTCAATTGATAAAATACTTGAAAAACTTTGGCATTTATAGAATTCAAGTACTCCATCCCTCTGATTTTGATCAGCACTTAGCATTCTGCAATTCATTGTTAATCCAACTAGACACAAATTCGAACATTCCATCTTTTGTGCAAGTAATACATCCAAAAAAGGTTTTCTTCATCTATATGGAGTGGAATTTGGAATGAAAAACTGATTGGTTCTATGTTTTATGAAACCCAAAATACTTACTAACCAAACTTACAGCCCAAAAATATATGCAGCTTATATTAAATGACATACTATTGGAATGATGAGAATCATTTTGAGAATGCTTTGTGAATTGTATTATATTTCAGTATTTTTTTTATTTCCCTGTTATGTCAATATTAATCCCACTAAAAATTCTTTGATTCAAAAATTAGTATAGAAGTTAACTTGAGAACTACGCTGCCATATTTGCAGTCATATATCAAAATATTATTATAAACTACAACTACATATAATGCATAATAAATATTGAAACATATTTATTAATTTTTAAACAATGTTAATGTTTTAGTATTACATGAATTTACTAATAATTTTATTAATTGCAATTTTAATTAGCAGGGAAATCTTTAATGATTGTAAATATCAGTAATACGATAAGGCATAAATGTGATAAAATAAAACTTGCATAACAAGATCTGCAGATTTACATAAATCTTGTCAGATTTATATTTAATTTTTATTATGTTACATCAACTTCTGATAAAATTGTTTGATTACAAAATTTTAAATTGCTCTTTACATAATATTCTAAATTTGAAACATATTTTAAGTTCTAAATTATTGTCTTTTTATATTTGTATTGTGCCAGAAATTAAAAACAAACACAATATCTTTTTTAAATATATTTTGTAGAGTGTCTATCTATCTAAGCACAATTTTCATTATTTGGGCCAACTGCGAGACTAGATAAAATGAAATTCAGGGCCCCATGCGTCCCACTGCTCTCACAAGTAAGGCAACCACTGTTTATTTCTCTCTCTTAAAGCTTTATTTAAGGACATTTAAGATATCTTTAGTACATACTATCACATTTTTTATCTAAAAGTCACTAATGTCAATTTTCACCAAAGAGCCAGCATTTTAAGCATATGTAATTTTTTTTTTCTGCATCATAATTCAATTGTTTTTAAAGATACAGTTATGCAGTTTTTTATAATTGTCTTGTTGGATGGAAAGAAAAACTTTCTAACTGAATAAATATGTTTAGAGGAATCGCATAAAAATTTTAAAAATGTAACTTTTTTGAAAATTAACAGCGTTTTTTTAAAAAATTAACATAGTCTTATTTTATACCTTATTTTGAAGAACTTGTTTGTAATTTTACATTGCCACTTGTCTCTAATGGGTAATATTATATAAGGAGAAAAATAATTAGATTAATTAGCTCAGTTCAAAAAATAATAAAATCATTTAACTTGTTGTAGAAGCATTTTTATAGATATTATGGAAAGTAAAATTTTGCATATTTAAAAGGTTTTTTATAGTATAATATACTTGTCATTAAAGAAAATATTTTACATGTTTCATTAACCTTTAATAAATTGAAATTTTGAAAAGATCCTTTCTAAATCAACACCTATTTCTCATAAAGTAACTGGTGCAGAATTTGGTTGCTGCAAGTCTAATGTTTTTTGCATTTTGAATCAAAAAATTAACAGAAACTAAAGCAGCCTTAAAAAAATATTATAATGTTCAAATTTTATCTTAAAACTGAAATCACTCACCCTCAGAGCACCTTGCAAATACTGTCGATGCATTCCACTGGCTGGAACTCTAGCCCATCTCTGTAGTTCTTCTGAATGACGAGAGCATAAGCGACAGGCTAGAAACATGATAACTGTTGACACTATCATTATAACTCCTGCACAGCTGGCCACAATATATAATATGGAATTGCCAAAGCCAGGGTAATGGCACTCTTCAGATGAAGAGCAGGGTGAAGAATTGACTTCACCTTGAAAAAAAAAGCTTCTTTTAAAAATACGTAATTAAACATCAATAACTTTTCAATTCTCCAGCCAACAAGTCTAACCTTATAATTAAAACAACACTTTAATAGCAATTAATAAATATTATTTTAGTCTACAGAATTTTTTAAAAATCAATATTAACACATTATTTTAAAAAAATTGAAAAAGTGTTAATTATATTTATATAGTTGTTTATAAATATCATTTTACTGTGATTATAAAAAAAAGAGAATAATATGGATAATTTTTAATGTTATAGAAATAATTAAATATTTCCTTGATTCAGAATGATATTCATCAGAACAAAAATTGAAAAAAAATTTTCCGACATATCCATAAAGCAATAGGTTAAATAAAGCCAGTTAAAGAAATTGTGATAAATATTCTAAACTCATTTCAATACTTCTCTTTGAGATTATTGAATAAAAGTAACAATGTTAGCTGTTATTACTTATGAAGAGTATATCTTTGTAATTAAATATTTGTTACTCAAATGCACATGCAATATTTTTTGTTAACTAATGTTGAAATTCTATGTTTAAAATAATAGGAAAAGCAAAAACCTTTTTTTTTAATTAATAGACTGATTTCACCAATTTTTAATTTATGTTAAAGGTTATATTTCAGAAATGGTTACCTACCCCTCACCACCTTCTATTTTGGGGATAGTTCAAAATGACAGTCATCCAAATTCAACAAATAGACCGATTATACTAAATTTTTTTCTTTGACAAAAGACTGTAATACTGCTCTGCACATAATCATTACCCTTATCTGGGGGTATATTTAGAAAATTTCCAATTAGCTGCCAAATATGATACATTATATTATTTCTATGTGACACTTTATATATTCAGTTTGTATGTGATACTTGCAAATGTTTTTATTCTTTTCTGTGTTGAGATGAAATAAAGTTGCAATCTTTTATATCGCCTTTTTGTACCTGTTTCACTTCTGGTTGACAGTTCTAAATTATTATATAATTAACTAAATTGATGAAGGTATGGAACACAGCATTTGCTGGTTATAAACCTATAAGGCAGGGTAAAAAAAACATTGAATTTATCTTAATTAATATTATCAAACTTTTAAAATTTATTATCTCTATTTTAAGCATATTTTATACATTAGCAGAAATTTCTTTATGATTATAAATGTATCTCAGACAAGAAAAATGAAGCAGTAATTAAAAATAACCTAAAAATTTAATAAAATACATTTACTTGCTGATATTGCAGAAAAATATGCCAAATCTCAAGAACACTTTAATTATTATTATTAATACTACTAATACTAAACAATGTGACAAATCCTCAGAACGATTTTCACAAGTTTTTTTACACCCAATCTCTTTTACTGGGAAGTTTAGGAATCTCCTTAACAAATGGTTTTAACAATCATGAAACGGCTATTAACAATCATGAAAATCTATTCCTTATTTTAATAAATTCATAATGTTTAGGTTCTGTCATTAAAATGTAGAGTATCAAATAAAAGAACATAACACACTATAAAATATACAATACAAATAACAAATTATACATTAAAAGAAAGCTTAGAAATTACACATTAAAAGAATCTAGCAGAAAAAAGAAAACATGTACAAATCATAAATAGTCTGTTCCCCATATAAATGCTTACCATGGAATGCTCCATATTGATACAGACCTAATTTTAAATTAAAAGTTTTGTTTAAATACATAACTTTACTTAATTTTCATAATCATGCAGAAAATTGGATTCTATTTAGAAATTAAATGTTTAATTTTTTATATAAGAGTAATATAAAATACTGAGTTATTTCAGATAAATAATTTGCCTTTATTTATATATTTATTAATATCAAATGAAGAAACAAGTATTGCTCTTTTACAAATACGTTAGTCACAAATTCTAATTCCTAAAAGAATGCCTGGTTTGTTCATATCAAAACAAAATGAAGAAATAGCATTAAAAAAAGTATTCTTATTTTTGTATTTTTAATACATTAATATGATCCCTGTGATTATAATTTTATACTGAAAACTGGTATCAAATTTTTGCATAACTAAATAGATTCTTTCTTATTATATATAAAAAAAACTATTTTAAGAACAATTATTTAAATAAAATTAATTTAAATTTAATTTTTTAATGATTTTAAACAAAATATAAATAAATAAGCAAAACATTACCAGCATGCAATATATGTTGGCAGCACGGCATAACATAATTTGCAGTACAATTTGGTTCTGTAGTAGGATCACAGCATAATTCTTTTGGTATGCAACGACCATCACACAAAATTTTGCCATGACAGGCATCTGGTCCTAAGAGAAAGAAATTGGGTGAATGCCTGAGAAGCATTATGAAAAATAAATTTATCATGGATATGATAAAATGATTGCAATTAGAATTTTTTATTTGATATAACTGTCAACATATATTTTAACATAAAAAATTTTGTATTTTTTTAATTCAATCTATGACAAATCCTAAGCATCAAAACAGACTGATTGGGTAATTGTATTTATGAGGCAAAATATATTTAAACAAAAAGAAAGAAATTTTAAATGTGTTGTAAAAGGTTGTGATAATGAGCAGAATTAAAACCTTACCATTTCCAAATTATATGCACAAATGTAGAGATTATTTATGGACAGAGAAAAATTCGATTTTTTCCTAAGTAACATTCTCTTTAATTAGTCTGTAGAATTTTAATAGCATAAGAAAGTATAAGGTGCGTATATTTTCTTTTTTTCTGAAGAGAACATATTTTAAAGCAGCATCAATTGCAAATAGTTTTGCAAATGGTTTTATAGGACTTTAAGGTGACTAGTTAAGATATTATATAGTAGTGATGCTTGCAATGCTTCTAAAGACTTTGATTGCCTTTTTTATTATGTATTGTTTAAAACCAGATATTTTATTTCATAAAAGTTTGATAGACTTTAAAAATATTTATAAATTTTCCAAAATAAAATATAATGCAAATAATCTTGTTCCCCAGAATACACATTCTGTGGAACAATACGCTTTCAGTAATTTATCTTTGACTATGTATTAAATAATTGAAGCTCATCCTAAATCTGTAGCCATCATAACACATTACTGTATGGCAATAGTTTGCCTAATTAAATAAAATAAAAAATTGCAAAAAAAAAAAAAAATGTGATAAACATTACATATAAGAAAAATCTAACCTTTTTACAGTTTTTGATTTTTTTATACTGATTAAAAAAATAAATGCATGCATTTACTTGTTGTTCATATATGAATAGATACAATATACAGACATATTTGCAAAAATATGTTTGGTCATGCAAGTTCTGTAAAACAAAATACCCAATTACACAGAACTTATCCTCTATATTTCACGAGAAAATATTGTATAATATTTTTCAAATAAAATGAACGTGATTTTCAAATTGTAAAAGCTAAAGTTGGACAACAGTTCACAAGGTGTTGATAAACATTTAATGAATTTCATTTTAATAAATTACTAATTAACTTACAATAATGCAAAACCAAACAAAAAAACTTAATCACTTACCACAATACTTAAAAGCTTCATCATACCCACTGGGGCAGTCTACATAGCCATCACACACATAGTGTTTGGAAATGCATAAGCCACTTCCACAGTCAAAAAATGGCTCCATGCATTTTTCTGAAATAACAACACAAGAATAATTATTAGAATCTTAGCAAATGAAAATTGGATTAAACAAAAAAAATTTTTACTAAAACTTTTTAGAACTTTCATTATAATAATTAACTTCTTAAAAAGAAAAAGCAAATTTTCAACTTTCCTTTCTTTTTTACATGAGAAAGTTTTTTTTTTTTTTTAGCAAGATATGTCAGAGACATGAAAGCTCAGTTTTACTTATAAACAGCTATTAAATGCAAGAATTTTCAATTAAAATTATATCTAAATATTATATTATTTTACATACACAATATAATATCTGAGGCTAATAGTTAAAATTTGATTCTTTTAATCAAATTTGATTAATGTTTGGGTCCTGCAATTAAAAATGAATACAACTGAAACCATCACCAATGAAATGAATTAGGAAAAATACATCTAAAATAAAACCTTTTTGGCAAATTATAGTGAGTGAAAGCACATAAATAACAGTAGTTACAGTAAATTCCTGAATTACTAAATTCAGTTTATTGAAATGTCTGAAAAATCTGAAATCCAAAAGACATATACATGGCAATTTCCATATATAAGTAGATGGATACTTGCCAGGTGAATTGAACAGATAGTTGTAGGTGATTTGAAAAAACCCACAAATCACTTAACTGTATAAACATTATTGCTGCTGATTTTACCTAAAAGTCTACAGTTTATTGAGTGACAACTGAATAGTTTTAGAGTACTGAAGGCAAATCTAAGAGTTTATAATATCTTTTAATAATTTACTGCAGTAGTTAAATATTTTAAGAAATAATAAACATGACCAGCATAATTTACCATATGTCTGTGTACTGCAATTTTAATATTTTTTCTTTTAAAATATTATAGAGAAAACAGTATAAGTTTTCCTTTAAAGTTTCAAATATCTTATAGTTTAACTAAATTAAATATCAAATACAGTCAAAATCAGTTTAAAAAAATAAGATTATGTATATTATTGTTATCTGTAGTAGATCTAATCTAACAAATTTTTATAATTGATAAAAAATTTTAGTTTCAAATGAGAAAAAGATAACTGATAAAGATTTTAATTTTAAAATTTTAAAATATAAATAAGAAATTAAATAATAAAATGCAATTAAAAATAGATAAAGTAATAACAATATTTCATATGAATAATTTTTAATTAACTTACTAATTATTAGATTGTTCTAATTTAATTTATGATAAGCATTGGAAGCAAAATCAAACTTTAAGAAAGTAAAAATATCCAATAAAAATTTTTTTTGACATGAAATTCCTTATTAACATTTTTTAATATTTGAATCAAACATAAGAATAATGAAGAAAGGAATGAGAAATTTCTATTTACTCACTTGATCGTACAAAGACAGATATTTTTCGAGTCCATATTATTCCCTTATCCTGCAGTTTACATACATATAAACCAGTGTCATCTTCTTGTAAGTTATGGATAGTAACTGTCAATTGGTCATTTCTTTGGTATACAGTAATACGATCACCATTTCCATTTGATTTGGAAGGTGCATTTGATCTAGTCGGTAGCTTCCATGTTAATTCAAACCTGTTAAAATATTCAGACATGTAATAATATTCAAATGACAATTTAATAGTTCACAAAAGTGAATGAAAAGTGCATACTGATAATAATGATCAAAATAAAATAATGTCCAGAATAATTTGTAATAAACAGATATTTTATATTAGTAAGAGCATATAAAAAGGGCGGGGGTGAAAAAAAGATTACATAAAAACAGTTAAAAGATAGGAAATTTACCACTAAAATGTTTATGTTAATAGCAGAAAAATAATTTCACAAACTATTTCTTAACTCAACCAAATTAAGGAATTTTTAAATCAATTCAAAATGCTGTATGTTTGAAAATAAAAAAAGAAAGAAAGAATATGAAAAAAAAAGAGAAAGGAAAGAAAACTCCTTTATATTGCATGAAAAATTGAAAAAAGCACAAAATATATAAGGTGAAATAAATCGAAGCAATAAAATTTATCCATTATAAATAAGCTTTTTCTTAAATAAAAAATAAAATATTGTAATAAACACATCATGAAATCGAGAAAGAGCATCTTTTAAATATATATATAAATAAAAAGATACTTTGCACACTTTTAGAAATATAAAAGCACAGACTATGGAAAAGCATGCACATTAAAAAGACGAGAAAAGAAGAAAAACACGTATTTTCCCACCAATATATAAAGCAATGCTTGAAATCCAAAAAAATATTCATAAAACATTGCAAGAACTGATTCCCTTTAATCATAAAAATTCGATCAATATCAAAAGCTCGAAAATTCGACGATTATCAAAAGTTCAAAAGGTAACGCAGGTTTGATCAAGTCAGATTCCGCTCAGCATGGAACAATCGATAAAATTCAATGAGCACCAAAATTTATATAGATATGAAATAAAGAGAACCCACACTACTATTAAAAATTGCTCTTATGCTAAAATACAAAATAAAATATTCTTATAAAAATAGATTATGAAACTGAAAAAAAAAAAGCATTTTTAAAGGTATAAAATAAGACAAGTTATGTTTTTGAAAACATAAATACATACTAAAGAAAAACCTGGGTTTCAAAAATTCCAAAGTGCATTCTACTAATGTACAAAACAGTCCCATGAAATACAATTTTAAAATATTACTATGACTGATTTTCAATAGTTATGCAAATTCTATCAGTATCGAAATCTTAAAATTAAAGTAAATTTTATAAGTATCGAAAATTTGGTATGTACCAAAAATTTGATAAGTATTGGAAATTCTATAAGCATTGGCAGTTCCATAAAGCATTCAAACTAATTTTTAAAGGAGTTGGAATTTCTAAGAGTCTTTCTTATTTGGAGGTGTTGATTAATTTTCCCATTGATGATTCTTATGCCCTTCAAGACAGAGGGAAAGGGATTCCAATTCACACAAAAGCATTACACAAAGTTTCTTATCACATGTTAACATTTATGCAAAACCTTCATGTTAGGACAAGTGTATAACTTGTAGAAAGCAATTTATGACTGATTATTAAGATTTCACATAGTAATTTTGTCTTGCATTAAAAATGCTAACACTAATCCCTCTTTAAAATGGTATTGTAGGGAGATTCGAAAGACTGCAAAGGCCAATGCATTTTTTACTCCAGGCTGTTTGAGATCTCATACAGTTTCATACTTCTATTAAACTTTTAACATCAATGCACAACTGAAAATTTCAATTTTATTCTGCTGCTTTTATATTTGTTTGTATCTGGAACAAAGAGTTTAGAAGTTATCTGTTAAACTAATGTTGAGCAAAGCTTTTTTTTCTCTTAGAATAATCACTCTAAATATTGCGGCTAATTTAGTTGTTAATAGTGTATTATCACACAGTAAGATATAATATTTGTATTCTTAACTAAAAGAAGCTGCATTTTAAAATCAAATTTATTTAATAAGAATATTTATATGCTAAATTGAAGCCAATGTGACCTTGGCAGAATAAGGACACCGCCCATCTAGAATAATCCCTGTGTAAGAAAATCTTTGAAATAATTGCATAAATTCCTTATGATAATAGCAGAAATTATGAATATTTTAGGTTTATAAACAATATTATTCATGTTCTAAGTAATTTGACATCTAAAATAATAAAATATATTTAATACAAAAATTCTAAACTAAATCTTAAAAATATAAATAATTAAAAAATAAGAAGTATTACAATCTCATACAAATTATAATTAAGTTCAACTAAAAATAAAAATTATGTAATTAAAGTGCTAAAAAGATTTACAAGTAAATTTTATTAATTAATGAAAAATATTAAATAAAAACAAAATTAACAAGAATTTATTATTTAGCATGACATTTCTCAAAGCCTGTGGAGTGTCATGTCATTTTGTCAAACACATAAGGGGAAATTACTGTTTTGCGTGCATTTTTTGATACTCAACAGCAAATATTTTCAAGGGGACACCTGATGGGCATTTGTTGAAATTTTTTTTTAATCTTTCGGCATATAATGCTGAATAATAATTTTTATATGCAATAATAATAATTATAAAAAAAGGTTTAAATAAAAAATTATGGTTACATAAAACTAATTATTTACAAAAAAATAAAGCAGAACATGAAGTGAAACATAGGTAACAGTCTAGAAGGAAAGGCAAATCTGAAATGCAAAATGTTTTCTAGTTTCAGACATGGGCTTCTTTTTCCCAAATCAGAAAATAAATAAACAAAACTCATCCCCCCCCCCCCAAACTCAGAATCAACATCACATCTTTCTTTGCAAAATATCAAATTACCCCTTTTACATAAATAGAGATGGTAATGCAGAAGAGAGGCAAATGAAGTAAACGGGTGGTGTCCTCAAATGAGGACAATTGTGAACAGACAATCTGATGCATTCTTAAATAAATTTGAAGATTACACAAAATTCTGATTTAAGACCTCTTCGATATTGTTAGAAAATGGATGATTGATTTTGACAAAATTTCATTTCTTAAGAGCTGAAAAAAATTCACAAAAGTCAGGCAAAAAAAATTCAGGGTATTTTTAATATAAAATTAATGCCCTAAAAGTAAATAAAATTGTTCAAGCTGCCATCTAAGAAAAAGGGATTTTAAAAAATATCTAATTTTTTCAATAAATCGAATAACTTAGTACAGCTCTAATCACTGTAATGATAAAAACTAATGTAAAGTTTACCCTAAACTCTATAAGCCATTACCTATCAATAAGTATAAAAAATAAAATCAAACTTTTTTTTTTTTTGAATCACTGAATATAATTGAAAATATATGATTCAAGGAAATTCTCCTAAGTAATTTCCAAGTATTCTTTTTATATTCTTTCTACAAGCTTCATTATATGAACATTTCATTATGTTGCACCATTCAGCCCATGTCCCCTTATCTATACACACCACTTAACAAGCTCTTGAATCAAATTGAATCCGCAGATTTAAAAGTCTCTTATTTGTACCCATGCCTTATCATGAAATCAGTCATTTACTCAAAACAGCATTCTGTTTTTTTCTATTTATGATAACACATAAAAAAGGGGGGGGACAAAAAGAAATAATGAATTTAATGGGCCAAACCTGAACGAACATGTAAATCTCTGCATTAATTACAAATGGATTTTTTAATTGAATAACAATAAAATCTGAATTTAAAAATTATTTATTACTGAAAATTATTACTAATATCTCAACACAGAATATTCCATAAAAAAATCGTAATATTTTCTTCAGCATACTACAGAATATATATTTATAAATATAATTAATAACAAATTGAATGTATAAATAATGTTATGTATCAAAATATACCATAAAACAGTAATAAATTTAATAATTCAGATTCAGAATTGAAAGTACTGTACCGAGTACTCGTCCTTTCTTTGGAGATAACTCTGCAAGTCAAGTTTAAATCTGCATTCTCCTCCAAAACAATGTCCTTGCCAAATGGGATAATTGTCAAAGTTAAATGAGAATCTGAAAACAAAAGGTTATTTTTAAACATGAATTTAAAATTATAACAAAATACTATAAAAAATACATTTTAAACTATCAACCTAAACACAACTACCATAATATCAAAATTCTCACAGAAAAAAACATCATGATAATTCATATAGTATGATACAAATTTGTGAAATGTTTGAAGGTCTAACACAATATTTAAGCTACAACATAATATAAATGAAACAAACAAACAAACAAAAAACCCTACTCTGCTTGCCTAAATAAATGTCAATAAATAATAAATTTTGGAAATAATACAAAACAGAAGGGAAAATGAAGCCAAATCAAAAGATAATATTTATACATGATTTTTTTTTATAACTGCAATAACATTCACACTCTTTGATGGCGTCTGACCTCTCTTCCATGAAAGTGTGAATTCTTCCTGTTACGGATGTCTGTATCAGAACTAGTGTAAGTCATTGCCATATGCTCTCTTTATTAAATATGACATGCTCACCTAAACTACTTGATTCTGACCTAATTTGTCAATGACATATTTAAGTGGTTTTAATACCTAATTCAACACAATAAAACCCTTTTCTAGTACATTTATCTTGGAAAAAATCTTTTACATAGATTAACAATGCTCATGCATTTGCAAACACAAACTGACATATATATATATATATATTTACTGTATAGAGGAATAATTTTATTTAAGAATGAAAGGATATATTCCACAAATGTTGGATACAACTAAAACATCTTAAACCCAAGACCTTTATAAAATAAAATCACATGAGATATAAGGTTTCTTAGTTTATAAAAGAAAAAAAGAATCAAGACTATTTCAAGTATCTTAAAATTACATATTAGACAAAAAAAA
>JAPMOR010062636.1:0-42545 GCA_026543865.1 Argiope aurantia | reverse complement strand
ATGTTGATGGAAATTTAACCTTTAAAAGTCATGTTGCTTTCAGTTAATTTTTTGGCATGAAAATCGTGGATAAGTATTCTGCATTATCGAATATTAAACTGTAATCAAAGGGTAGATACATTTAGCAGAGGCATTAGTTTGATCATTGTTATAGGGAAACACAATTAAATATCTTAACAGTATATCCGACACAATATGAATTGCGAAAGACGACGTTGATCCTCGTCGTAATGTCAAGTTTTCATTTTCCTAAAATGCAATTTGATAACCACGTCACTGCACTGATTACCCACCAGCAAGCACATGGTTTAGTTCGTTTTGATGATGCTTATAGGTAAAAGCCATATTTGACCATACGGCATCACATACATAGTTAAAATAGTAAATATGAAGCGTATCGAATGGCTACAGTATTCAGAAGATTTCAATCAGAGTGATTTTTCCTGAAGTAACTTGGAAAAAGGTAACATGACTATTTAATGATCTAATCTAATAATGAATTATCTAATCCAGTGATCTAATGATGGATGAAATTCTTTTAGATTCACGGCAGAACGACACTACTAATTTTAAATAAAAAACAGTTATTAGTGCGCAAATGAATTAGAAATTTTGTAAAAGGCTACTGTTAATTTCAGATGAAGAATAGTTAACAGTGCGTAAATGCATTAGATATTTTGTAGAATGTCTCTATTAATTCCTCTTATTATTTGGGTCACATCATTGTTAGGTACAGAGGAATATAGAGGATGCTTTCTTACGATTTCCTCTATATTCCCATTGATCGACACGTTTTGAAGTTTAAAGAGGTATTTGTAGGTAGCATTTTCTATAAATACTAAATCCTATTTTCAAATGTTATTGCATACTGTTAAATGTGTAAACGCAAATTCACGGTTAAACAGGTTTTTAATAAAACTGAAACTATAAGATTAGTAAAACTTGATGTTATTTTATTCGTATCATTTTTAGACAATAAATATTTGCTCCCAATACAAAAAAAAAAAAAAAAAAAAAAAACTAATTGAGCACAGTAGTAGCTTTAAAAAAAAACCCTAGCGGAAGTGGTCTCCCTAAAACTTTCTCGCATACTCTCTAATAAAGGTGTTATTCCAGCGGATCCTTATATAGCATTTGCTTACAACAATTACGAAATTTCAAACTTTGGCGTGAATTTAGCATTTTTACTCAATCTATCGTGTTATCCTTGGCAAGTTATTTGGCGATTAATCGCTGGCATGCGGTCGGTAATATCCGAAAATCGAATTTGTGTTTTAGACGAGTTTTTCCCCAAACGATTGAAAAAAAAAATGGCATAAAACGACGCTTGTAGACACGAAATCATATAACAAATTAGACATATTTAAGTTACTGCGACTTTGAGTTACCGTGTTTACATGCTTCTAAAAGTACTGAGCGATAGATGGTCAGTACTTCTGGCTGGATTTAGCTCAAAATTTGACTGGATGTTGATTCTCTGCTCGAATTTTATTCATCTAGCTACCTTCGTTTTGTAATTATCGAGTTAAATTATATTTGAACTGCAGAGTAGATAGAAAAAAAAATTCTGAGCGTATTTTGCTCAAAATTTGATAGAAATCTACAAAGTTGGTACAAAAACCGTATACCAGATTTCATAAATCTAGCTCAAAGCGTTTTTGAGTTATCTTCGTCCCAGACTGATTGATCAACGGCCACACACTTTCTAAAAATGTACTTTTCGAACTCAGGGAGGTCTAAAGCGTGAAAATTCGTTAAAAAATTGTCAGCTCGAATTTTTGGGCGATTATTATACTTTCTCTATACTACGTATACAGGAAAGTAAAAAAGTTAAGCAATTATATTTGTAAAATTACATTAAAATGCTCTAATTTTGTACAATGTTATAAATTATTTTCGTTTACGCATGCAGAATAGTTCAACTAAAGTAATTTCCAAATCTTTTACATAAACTATAAAAGTTAATTGCACAAGAAAACTTTCTATTCCCACATTGGTTTAGAATGCCACAGTAACGGAACGATTGCAGAACAGACAACAGAAAAGTACATCAGTTTATCAGTATGACAATAATTGAGAAATATTTACATGAAAATACATTTCAAAGATAGACAGATATCGAAATCGCAAGCTGAAGAAAGCTTAGAAAAGTTTAAATCTAAACTTTGGCCATAAAGAAGCGTCTGAACTGTGTTCGCAGAGCTCCAAGGCAGATTTTATGAGTCTGGAACGGCGATCAAAGGTCGTAAAATTGACCCTAAAAATCGGTCAATAGGGCAGTTGCAAAACCTATGCGGAGAGCTTAAGTGAAGGAAATCTCCGAGGGTTTTCAAAGGATTTCTTAACCTGAAAGAGGAAACAAAGGAAAACAGGAAATGAGTGTCAGCGGAAGTTAATCATTCTATTATACAGGCTTCTTGAACTGTAAGGAATCACAAATGAAGGTTTTCAGCAAAATTTTGAGTGTAAAATTGCATGCTTTTTTGTCGAATTATATATATATATATATATAAATTTTAATAAACTTCCTTTTTTTATTTTACATTAACAAATATTATTTTATTCTAAATGTTTCTCTTATTTCTTGATCAAATCCCATTTTTTTATATAATTATTTACAACACGTTCTATCAAAAGTGGATGATAAAAGCTCTTAAAGATCAAGAAGAGATAAAATCTCCAACTACAAACGCATTTTTTTCAAGCATGCCTAAGATTCCCTTTCCTAAATCGACACATGTGAAAAAAACCCTAAAAGTATCTCTTAGTATGAGTATTAAAGGGAAAACTTCACTCATTTTCCGCTTGTGTAACCATGTAGATAGACGCGTTGTATTATTGCTCTTCCGCATGTACAAACTAAGCCTCCCGTGGAAAAATAAATTGCAACTTTTATATTTAATTTCAGTTACTACAAGGAGTGTTCAAATGAAAAGGTACGAAACGACACAGTTGGCATTAATGAAGATTTTATTCAAAGTCTACATCATAGGCCTGAGCACAACGATCCCATTGATTAACGAGCCGAAGGATTCCTTGTTCCCAGAATTTCTGTGACCATGACGAGACCCAGTCCTTTGCAGCGTCCATGAGTTCGCCGTCCGAGTTGAAGCAATTCCCTTTCAGATGTTTTTTCAGGGAACCAAACACATGAAAATCGTAGGGCGACATGTCCGAATTGCTCCCACTTGAACTCGGCCAGTTCCGTGTGTGTGACCCTAGAGACGTGTGGACGCCCGTTATCATGAAGCGGAACCACACTCTCCGTGAGTTGCCCCGGTCTTTTGTTCTTGATGGATCTGCGTAGTTTTCGGAGTGTCTCACAGTGCACATCAGAGTTAATGGTTCTTCTGTGCCATGTCAATTGGACGGCGCTCTTTATAAGATCATATGCACTCTCCTGCACATGCGGACACCCGCGCATGCTCCGATCTACGCCGGAGACTCCAATCGCATCCCTAGATGTCTCGTTACGTTCTCCCATAGCGGTAATATGTTAACGATTCCGTTGTTACGATGTTTCGTACCTTTTCATTTGATTCGTACGTTTCGTACCTTTTCATTAGGTTACAATTCTGTTTTCAAGCAATATGCGGGGTGTTTGGAAATGGATCTCGTAATTTGAACTGTGTTGCAATTAAGAGCACGATACCAAAGTCAGTACCTATTCTCCAAACTTCAACGACACAGCAAACATCGGTATCTTATACAAAACAACAAATTTAATGTGCACTAGGATCCAGCGAATTTTGAATCTGTAATCCAGTAAGTTCAAAGACAAGCTCTACTACCAAGCTACACTGAATATTTTTCTTTCTTCTATATTTATTTTAATTTACGCTTCTTGATATGTTTAATTTTTTCTTGCATGTTTATATTTGAAGGACTCATTTTCTGCACTTTTTAAAAAAATCCAAATCATCGCACTTTGACTATTATAAATCTTAGCTAGTCCTAATTTCTTCGCGTAGTAAAAATGTTTATCTTGAAACTTTCTAAAAAGGGAACAATTTTGTTTACAAGACGAACTGCGTACAAAAAAAAAAAAAGAAAAAAAGACTGATAGTGAGCTTTTTTGGGGCAAGCTTTTTACAAGACTAACCAATCAGTATTTACTAACTTTTTTATTAGTTTCCTGAAAATGAGCTACTTAAAAACAACATGCAACAGAAGTTAACACCACAACAGTGTAACTAGAGTAAATGATGTCAAGGACATAGAATTTACTTTTCGTCGCTCTCCGTACTCATTCGTTGACTTAATTAGGTTTTATATTAAAGGAAAAATTAAAGCTTAATAGATTCTATGACATTACAAATAAACAGTTTCGTCACAACTTTAAAAAAAATAAAAATTTACAAAGTTGACCTATATTAATAACGTAATTTAACTTTATTTCGGCTATCTTGAATGTTTCATCTCAGAAATCTTACAAATAATATATCACGAATGTTTTGTGGGTGAGGATGTGCGAAAGGTTTTGCACGGGTTTACTAGTATACAAAATTTACTATATCACGTTTTATTGTTGCAATGAGAGAGATGGCAAGGAACTTACAGATATCATTAGAGATAGTTTTTCGCCGCCAAGAAAATATTTTTGCTTTAATTTACAATTTTAATAACCTTACACAAGTTTTGTTCACTGAATATCTGAACCTCCCTTATCGTAAAGAGTCTTATGACATTACATATCCATCAAAAACTTAAAAGTCTAAGTAATATATTTCAAACTGCAAGTTGTCTATATTTCAAATTGCAGGCAAACAATAAAAATAGTTTGAACTTTTTTACAACAAAGAAATTTACCACTGAAAATTAGGCAATTTTCTTAAAACTTGTCTAGGAAAAGAAAAGAAAACTGTATGGCAATTAAATTAATATCATTCAATATATATATATATATATATATTTAAAATTTCAAACAAATTATTTTTATGTAATATTATTTTCGAGAGTTAACACGAAAAAGCGCCAAAATGCTTAATCAAAATTTAATCGCCCTAATGCTTAATCAAAATATAAAAAAATACACGTCCCGCGTACATATTTGCACCCTCCAATGTATGTTCCAAATCTGATATTTCTACTTAACTGTTTTGCCCGAGTGCCATATGTGCATCGATTTATCGAATTTTGATAGTTGTAAGCAAAAGATAAACCATTCATAAAGATTATAATATTATTAATTACTTACAATATTAAAATTACTTCGTATACATAGATAAGTATTCAATGAATTTCCATTTGAATCAAAATAAGAAAATATTCCCAAAATAGAAGGTGTCGTCTTATTAGAGAGTAAAGAAAATAAAAACAATTAAGAGGTTAAATTGTATTCAATGTTTCATTAGTAATCGAACAAATAAGATATATGATCATTCTATGTCTTGTTTAACACACACATTCTGTCAAAGATATTGGAATGTAACATTGTACATCTTTGCATATATTAACACATAACTATAAAAGAATCATAGAATTTCCTATTTTATACTCGGCCGAAATTTTTCCGACTTAATAAAATGGTAAAGCAGTATGATTTTATTTGGTTGACAATCACAAATATGTAATTTAATACGGGTAAGGTGTGCATGAAGTTATAAGATAAATTCCGAAACAAAGGTTAAACAGCATGGGTAACAAGATCTTTCTATGTGAGATTTAAATGTGACAAAAGTAGACTCAGATTTCGCATTTAGAGATTACCACATTGATCGCCCCAAAATTTTATATGAAAATTGGTTGAAATATTATTATTGATTTACAGGCTTGTTCTATTAAGATATATAAACTTCATCAGTATTTCATTATTTTGGTGTATTTTTTATAACAAAGTTTCTTTTTTTCTTGTGCGGTCACCAGCGCCCGTCAAGGCGTTAATTAATTAATGAGTTATTGCTACAAATGATATATTGTGCATATACTCTTTCAAATAACAAATTTCAGGCTAAATCACAGCAATATGCAGAAGGACAACGCAGTGAAATATACACAGAGATGTCCCATTAGCGCTGTACGGTAGCTCAACGATAGCACTTATGATCCCATGAGATAAACTGATGACTGACTCCCTTGATGTTGATTGTAATCGTTACAAAAATATATATAAGTTCCTATGGCAAGGTTCACGTGAGATTAAAGTGTAAAAATTAATTAAGGACTGAAAAATTAATTATTAGTAAAAGATAAGACTTAGAGAAATTTTCCGCTCACTAAACCTGTGAATTTTTTAACGAGGTAAAAAATATGAGAAATTATTAAAACGATCTGTCATGAAATTAATTTACTCAGATCTTTTTAGAATAAGTACAGCTAATAGAATAAAAAAATAACAATAGTGCCTCAAATAAATTTCATAGCACTTTCCTATTTAAAATTCTTTAATATGCATTATCAAAAACAGTCTAAGCCATCTTGACTTAAAGTATTTCCTCAGAACTTGCTGACTAACTAGTTAAAATTTAGTTAAAGAAATTAACATTAATTAAAGCTTAATTTTCTTTTTTTTTTTTTTTTTTTGGTTATGACAAAAAAAAAACTTCAGATGAAAAGAATAGTGTGAAAAATCAAAATAATAATTATAATAATAATGAGCACTGAGTTAAGTAAAATATAAAAAAAATTATCGCAGCCATCTTATCTTAAATAGTAAAGACAATCAACCAAATAGTTATAATACATTTAACGTGCATGTCAAGATCTAGAGCAATTCATAATCTCAATTAATAACAAAAGCGATTTCATGTGTTCATGTGCTGGTGTTCAACAGGTTAAACGTAGGCCTGCCGCTTTCTAAGTTAATGAAAACTTTAGAGGCATGTTTGATTTAAGCATCCTTTGGTCTTGGGTAATGCATTTTATGAAATTCCTTTTCAATAAACTAATTTTGCTCAATTTAGCTTCACATATTAATCTGATTAACATAAAATTTGTTTAATAACAAATAGTGTTAGATATTGATGATTCGTTTTAGATAATTAAGTTTTAGTTTAGTAACTATAAAATATGCATGTGTAATGTTTATTTACTTATTTATTACGACTCATGATTGGATACAGTATTAATTAAGTAGAAGATTGGTGTGTTTATAAAGATATAAACGTAATAAAGCAGGCAGGAATCTGGTCAATTATATTTGACAGTCGCATTTAGCGATCAAATGGTTCGCCGGAGATATTAGTTACATTTAATTCCAGTTAAACCGTTTAGATATAACTTCATGTCCATGATTTCGCCAAATTGCTAGACGTTAAATTTGTTATTTTAATTGACATATATTAATTATTATTTTGCATTTTAGTTGTTAGTTTAATTGTTACATGATATTTTTGCTAAGTTATTTTAATTATCTTACATATTTCTCTTCATGAACCTTTTTAATGAAGATTAGTCTTCTAACATCATAGCGCTATTAAAAATGTAAATGTCCGGTTCATTTATCTTCTAAATTTCGCGGGGCTGGAATTTCATTTTTTTTTTTTAATTCTAGTAAACTATACAAGTATTAAACAGAATTCTTCTTCTTTAGCTTTTAATAAAGGAATAAAATCACAAGGTTAAGTATCTAATGAATTAATGAACATATTTCAAATTTCAGGGCAATAATGTAATTGCTAAAAATTAAGCAAAAAAATATTAATTAAAAATAATTATTTTAAAATCATTGTCACAATTTAGGAAAAACTCGTTTACTAAACTGGTATCAATTTTAAATTAAATTTTTTTAACTTTGCTTGCTAAATATCGTTTTTTTTTAAATAACTAGTTGGTCTATTTAGTTAGAAATCTTTAACTGTTATGAAGATCAGTGCGCGTACCTGATTACGATATTTTTGAAATTTCTAATAAATTTTTTAAATGTCTGCAGTAAAATTTACAGTAATCATTTTCATTGTTGCAAAGGAACTCAATTTCTATTCATTACCTTTATATATATTATATTATATATATATATCATCCGAGTATTTTTTTTTTCTTCCATTGTCATCAAAGATATCAAGATTCTGCATTTTTTCCATTCTGAATAGTTCTTTTTCTTTTTTTTAATTTTTACCGAAATGTTTGAACTCTTTTTTATAGTAATTTTAGTTTATTTTATTTAACTTTTATATAATTTTTTTAGTTTTAGTAATTACATTAAAATTTAACCTAAGAAGTAAAAAACATACGTAACACAAACTTGGGAAAAAAAAGGGGGAAAGGAACTGAACTTCACAAAACAATAATTTGTGCCACATCTAAACATTTAGAAGTGAAATAAGTATGATTAATTGAACAATAAAATGAATAAATTTATACAAAAACGCTGAGATATTAAAAATATAGAATGATTACATAAAAGAAGACTAATCAATTTCAAAAATGATAAGATTTCGAAAAAGCCGAAATCCGCATTTGCACAAAAATATGTTATGTCTGAATGAATATTAATTTTTTAAAAAATCTGACCCATCTTTAAATAAACTGCTCTTTTCTGTAATATAATTCAATGTATAAAAATATAATATCGCTATTTAATTTGAAATTTCGCTTTTCTATTTCACGACTTTTTTTTTTTCCTTACTGAATTAGTAAATAAATATTCCTTGATATATAACGTCAGCCACGAGGTTAAATATTTGATAAATTAATGGAAAAGTTCAAATTTCAGGAAAATAATGTAACAGCTAAAAATTAGAGGCAAGCAAAAAAATATCATTTAAAAATAATTATTCTAAAACAATTGCCGCGATTCAGGAAAAACTCATTTACTATATTAATATTAATTTTAAAATATTTTTTTTTTTAGATTTTGCATGCTGAGTTATTTAATTTACTCTTCTTTTTCTATGAGCATGTTTCTATGAGCTTTAATAATCAAATTTATAGGTTAGTCAAAGTTTAATAGTTTTCCTTTTCAAATTCTAAATCTAAAGTTTGGTTCAATATTTAGGTGATAGAATATAACGAACGTACATAGCGCAATAGTCAGACCAAGTAATAAGTCTTCTAAAAGTAGTACAATTTAAATGCCTCTTAAAGTATTTAAATTTTAAAAATATTTCGCCAAAGAAGTCATAGATTAAATGTATGAGAAATAATTTAAATATTTTCGCAACCAATCCTCCAGGCGAACAACTGGTGGCAAAAAAAGTTATTTTGTATTTTCTTAGCCGTCAAAACAGTAATAATGACAGAGTAGTTGCCGACCTTAGATGATGATAAAAATAAAAATTGCTTACAGGATGCCGGTATTGCCATTATAAACAAAAGTCGTGCACATGCACAGCACATTCTTGCACAGATGCCAAGAAAGACTTGGAAGTTTCAAAAGTAATTTGGTTAAACAATCTTAGACAAAACGATGATGTTCTATTTGTGGAGAATACTGATAAAAAAATGGAGCGAAAAACAAATATAGTGAAACAAATAATTAAATAAAGAAATGGCATTGCTTACGCACACATTTTAAAAATATGACATAACTTACTTTTACAGATGCCACTTTTTTTATCTTCCCAACATTTGGGTGCTAAAATATATATCCACAAAATATCCAATCACACTTTGAAGAAAAAAAGCACACCACCAAAGAAAACAAAAATATCGATGGTTGCTACAGCAAAAAAATTCTCATGTCCGATGCACACGCGAACACTAACAGCACTTCACAACAATGCTTCTCTCTAAAATGTAGAGGAGAAAACAACAAACAAAAATAAAAAAGGAACTAAATAGCAGGTTGTTGTGAACTTTCACTCTACTTTCGTATGCCGCAGAACCGGCTTCGCACGCATAACAACTTGGAATGAGGACATGTTGGAAGTCGGCCGGTAGGTTGAGGCGAGTTGGCGGGAACCGAGAACGCCAAGGCGGTCGCCAAATCGATCAAATTTTCGCGCCCTGCAATCAAATAGAAATGTTCTGTTGCGTAATGGAGAGAAACAAATGCAGGTGCTATTGATGAAATTAGACTGAATTGGTCTACTCAGGGAAACGAATTCCAATACACGAAATAAACAGCAATTTTTGAATATTTCACAATGACAGCTGGCATCTCTTTCGTGTCGCCTTTACTTTCAGCGCACGTGTCGTCAGTTGGGTAACACTTTCGATAGTACTCAAAACTGAGAACTGTTATGGATTTCTTTAAATTTTGAAATAAACAAACGAAAGAGATATCAAATGTATAAACATAGCATATAATGAAATTGCATAAATTGAAATTAAATTCCAGATAGCATTTTAATTTTTTTTAATTTTTAATACACTATTTCAAATTTAATTTTCTTATATGCAACAATGCTTATTTATATTAAAATTTTTTTAATCATAATATTATAATAACTCTATTTTACAGTTATCAAAATAATAGAGGATTATTGATATAAATAGCGTCAAAATGCAAATAAGCTATCACTTAGATGGGTAAAAATGCTCAAGAAAAAAGAACTAGACGTTTCAGGAATGTTTATTATAAATCTATACTTATAATAAAGCTCAATGTGTGTGTGTGTGTGTATGTTGGCGCTCTACAGGCCAGACCATTCAACCTACAGCTACCAAATTTGGCACGTGTATACCTTGGAGGCCGGGAATGTGCACCTGGGGGTTATTTTTTCGAATTTTTAACTAGAATTTTATTTATTTAAAAATTAAGTGAAATTTTGACGTGTTTCTGCTATAACTTCCGAAAATATTACCGCACAAAAAAGATTTTTACATCAAGTTAAAGATCAAAAATTTTTCTTTTAATTGATACCAATGTTTTAACCTTAAAATTAAATTTCTATTTTTAATGAATTTTTAAATAAATATTTTAACTATGTTTTTCAATAATTTTTTTCGTAAAAAATAAAAATTAAGATTAAGCACGTTTCGCATTCATGGGAAAAAATTAGCTTTTTCCAGTGTTGCCATGACATTGATTAAAGCCCCAATTTAAAATAAATTAAATCTTTTTGGAAATGAAATCTGCAAAAATATAATTTTTGCCACGTGTCTGTAGGAAATGAAACAAATATGAAATATTATTTTTTCTAAAAAGTAATTCAAGAAAAATTATTTTATGATCTTTTACACTCTCTATACAGGGTGTTTATTTAGTCCTGGACCCATTTTGATGTTTAATGACTCATAAAATAATGAAGATATAAACAAACTTATGGCATTTATTGATGGAATAACTTATATATTTTCCTTTTCAGGTTTGAATATTTTTACTTTTGTAAATATCGTCTGCGCATGTTTTTAATTTCAGATAATTTCATTTTCCAGTCTAAATATCTGTACTTTTCTAAATATCGTCTGCTTATTAATTGCATTTTTCTCTCTTTTGTTTTTGGCAACTATTGAAATGTTATGTTTACCTTTGATGTGTTTGTTCTATGTAGTACTTTTGTATATGATGTTTTATTCAAGCGGATATTAAGGAGAATACATACACCACAAGAGAAAGCACAGATTTTATGGTGGTCATAGAGTTAATTTCCAATTAACTAAATCACTGACTTTTAAGAGTTAATTTCCAATCACATAAACTGACTGATTTATGAAAATTTGAATATCACTATTCAATAAAAAAGGATAATTTTAGATTTTCCATCGATCGCTTCAAAGAAAAAACGCCAATCAACGCGCAGGTTTCTCAAGATAAATTGGCCTAAGATTTTGAAAATGTTGAGTTTTTCTAAATTTTTAACATTTAAAACTTCATAAGTCTTAGTTGATCGTGGAAAATAGAAACATTCATTCATTTATTTAAAATTTGGTGTGTCCAGAATATTTCTCAGAATTTGATACATTACTGCATTAAATTTAGACTTCATAATTTTTGAAATATATTTATAGGCCGGAACAAAATATTATTATTGGTTTCATTTCAATCCTTTTAAAAGCAAAACTAAAAACTGAATTTTATGCTGAATCTCAGAAATTTTTGTTGAATTATTGTTTGAGATATTACATAAATGATGAAAAATATTTTGTAGTTAACATAAGACTTAAATACCGAGCGATTCTATTTGCAATAGCAATACTCACATTTAATAATAATAATAATTAATAAATAACAATAATGATGATAAATAAAATAAAACGCTTGGTTTTATTAAAAAATATCTTAATATTAATTGCAATTTCATCATTTACATTTTAAATTAAAGTTGAAGTTTTGCCTGAAATGGTAAAAAATTAGCAAAAAATATATAGTAAATTGAACGAAACGATCTAACAGTATAAGTTTGGTATGGCTATCAAAATTTGAAGATTAAAAATGGTTTGATTGAGAATCCTTTAAGAGACCAGTTACTTAAAATATTTAATTGAAAATTGTAGCGAGCTGTAATACTGGCGAACCGGCTGGTCACCAAAGGCGGCTAGTATTTTATAAAATTTAGTTTTGATTCTGAATATGTACCTCAAATACCCAATGTAAATTAATAACAGATACTAATCTGCGCTTGCTGTTTTGCTTATCCGCTAGTAAACAAAGAGTAGTTAAAATTATCGTGTAATTTATTCTTCTGATTTAATTATATTTTATAGCAAGGAATTATATATAATGAATGTGCTTTCTTTTCACTAAATATTTAAATCTTAATAACCAATATTGCGTTTATAATATTGACAGGCATTTATTCTAAATGAAACACACAATTACTGCTCATCATTAAAATATGTAATTCAAAATTTCAATTTGCATCTCTTATTCTTAATCCTTCAAATTTACATAAATTACTGAAATTATTTTTCATTCCTATTACGCGATGCCATAATTTAGCGAAGCGTTTTTAATTATTATTTTACGTTATAGGAAATTCATTACTGCTTATAATGCAATAGTACAGAATTTTTCCGTAATATTTAAGAAAAATAGTTAGAATGCATTTGGTTTTCTATTCGCACTGCTGTGTCAAATGAAGAGTTCAAACAAAATAGTAAACAGCACAAAAAAAATCTAAAATTTAATTAAAAATCTCATATTATTTTAACAGAAAAATCTTTAAAAAAAACACATACTTAAATTAAATAATAAATAAATTATTAAATGCAGACCATAAATAAATCATTCGAATGCAGTAAAAAATCGACTCGTTATAATAAAGAATGCAATATTCCGATCAAAAGCTTTTTGCACAAGTGAAAAAATAAATTTTTAAGATTTATAATTCAATTCTAGAATTTCATGATTTCACTACACAAATAAACACAATTCATCAATCAATTAAATCTTGCAATGAAAATTAATTTATGGCAGTTAAATGCATAGACAGTCAAAACAAATATTTATGATAGAAAGATTTAACAAACTACAACAAAAAAAATACATTGAACGTTTTCATTGTTTTATAATATTTACATAAAACTTTTAATAAGAAAAAAAGAAGCTTCAAATATTTACTCCGCCAGCTTATTTGATAAAACATTTTAAAAGGAAATCGAATTATTGAAAGAATATTTTCTGCATCACTAAAAATTGGAATTCTTTTTTCTTTTTTCACTTGAAGAGGATAAATTCGATCTCCTGAAAGTATTTCTTTTCAAATAAGGAATTAGGGCTAGAAAGGAACATTCCTTTGGAAGAAATTTCTTTTTACCGTCGGCAAGAAATAATGTTTTGAAAAAATATAGGAATTCTGGATAACTTATTTTATACGCTTTTATTCAATTTCCTTTATTTCACGTTTGCAGAGATGGAATCTTGTAGTTGAAACTACATAATATTTTAAATTTTCAAAATTTAACTATCCAATTTTATTTCGCTATGATTATCCATGAGGAAGATCATACAGACGTTAATTTGGAGGGGGGAAAAGCATCAAAAATTAAACGAAGTAATAAAGAATAGTGACACATATTTAAAAAATAAAGATAAATAATAATTTTTAAATTACAATTTTATTAGTGTATAGAAATAGAGAAAACTGCACAATTCTCTCCCCCCCCCCCCTCATTTTTGGTAAAAAGTAAGAGATCAAAGCAAAAATCGTAAAAACGTGAGTTGCTAAAAATAAAACCATTAAAAAATTAATACACAGTGAATATATATAAGGAAAGTAATCTTCCAAATAATCATTAAAAATTACAATATATTATAAATATGGTTAAAATCCAAATTTACTTATATCTCACCATGGCAATTTTAAGGTGACCTGACTTATAAAAACGGCAATCATTGTACCACATACCTACGACCTGGAGAGCGAGACATTAAATTCAGACTGCAGCAATATCAATGAGTTATGGATTCAAATCTAAATTACCGAATATAACATGAATAAAAAAAATTCGAATCTAAATGTGCACATATACGGCTAATGAGCGTATAAATAATATTTTGATTAATTTTACCCTACAACAAGAAAATACTAATTCCGAATTACTATTATTTTCTTGAGAAACTGACAAAAAACAATTTCCATATTCTGGCAAGGTTAAAAAGCGAAAAGAAAAAAAAAGGGAGAGGGGGGGGGGAAACTGTTCAAATTAATATAATGAAAAGTCATTGTGATTATGTATGTATATTCATTTCCTCCTAACCCATTTGGCTAATGTTCAAGCTATAAGAAAATTAATCAATTTTTCAAAGAGCAAAAGTTAATTAAACATTCAATTTATTAGAAATGAATTAATTTAATTAAACGAAATTTTGTCATTTTTTTTTTCTACTACAGCAAATTATTCTATAAAAAATACTTTTATACCATCTCAAAATTCAAAATTTTACCATTTCAATAATATCAATCTCATTTCCGTACAATATTTCTTTCAACTTTCAATAGTTTTTCAAACTTCAATAAGTAACAGAACAGATGCAGACGATTTTGAAACACGCTGAAGACGATCTTTTAAAAACTTGCTACGTTGACAGAGAATGTCGAAATTTCGATCTATTCTACGTTTAGTTTTTGACATTTTTGTTTTATTTTTAAAAATAGTTTTGGCAATGTTTTCTGTTGGTTTCAAAAGATAATTTTTACAATACTGTAACAGTCTTTTTTATTCTCCGTTGTTGGATATTTGGTTGAGTCTTGGCGCCGGAACACTTTTGCTCAGACTGAGTGTGATAAAACCATAAAGGACATTTTGTACCAGTACCAGTGGTGAAGCAGTGAAAAGCAAAAGCTAGTTGCGATGGTTTAAGAGATACAGGCAAAGTGAAGCAAAAGTAACGAGATAATTATGAAGGAGGTTTCTTTAATAGAAGGCTACATTTAGTAGTAGTATATGGATAAGAATATTTTGTGGACATTCAAATAAATTGCATTTCATCTTTGGTGGCATGGATTTTACTGTTGCTTAGTTGGCTGAAAATTTTCTTACAAAGTTCTTTAATCTGATAAGTGATTAAAGAATATGAGTGAGTATTTTTAAATCCTCATGGAGAAAAACAATGCGTATGATTCATACTGCATTTGTAATTCTTCTTTTTTTTTGCATTATTTTTGCTTTCTTAAAATATGTTTTAGCAGTAAGGTCTTAAAACGTAAAATCGTATTTTTTTTTTTTTTTGTCGTCGTTGTTGTTGAAGAACAAGAATTCATATGACGAACTGTTGCCAGAATATACTGAATACTAAATGAATAGTTAAAAAGCAGACAATTAACATTCTATATCAAGAAAAAAATATTGATTTGATTATTGATATTGTTAGGAAAGTTCGGCATTTAGGTTCTAAATTCCAAATTTCTTTTGTCTCTCGTACTTAATTCTAAAATGATGCGAAGCATTTTGAACATGCTATTGTGCGTCATTAGTTTGGGTAAATCACTTCACTTGACATTAAGCATATAGCTATTTAATCGGTAACGTATCTGACATTTATTTAACCTGATAACCATAGCTAATATGCAAATATAAGAATCAAAACATAATGATATAAATACGTATCATTATATTTGTAATGCGCGGTTCCTGGTGGTCTCAGATCCTGTAATGACTGTCTATGTATTTACAAGGTTTTTTTTTTTTTTTTTTTTTTTTTCCTTCATCATATCTGTAAATAGTTCATCATGTGTTTCATTTTATTTCCTCTTAATAAATTGCTTGATTTAAACCTTTTATTTGTCGGACCCAATCTTTGGAGACCTTTTATTTGTTACCATTCCACTCTAATTACTCTAATTCAAACGGCTGAATCCCTAGTCGTTTTATAATATATATCTTTAACAGATACGAAAAAAAAAGCAATCGGCGATTTTTAAAAGTTTCATCTTTCAATTGATACTCTCATTTTAATTCAAAACATTTCAGACGATAAAAAGATTTTGCGTATTATAACATTTTATACAAAAGTAATTTCAACATTAAAAATATTAGATACGAATTAATTTATTCATCTAGTTCAAAATTAATTCATTTTCAAAGCAACAGCATGGGAATTATCGTTAAAATTATTGCTTTAATAAAAGTAATTTATCGACAATGCAAGAATACGACTTCCGCTTTAAAAATACAATAGTCGTTTGCCTGGAAAGCAGAATCTACCAAACGATTTTAATTAGTTTGTAATTGTATCATAATTTAAAAAGTTGCGTTTAATTAATTCTATAGTACTAATATCCGACAAACTCGAATCCCAACCGTCCGCGCCCCAATGCTACATTGTTAATTGAGTATGTATTAAACTAAATTAAATAATACAATGAAAGGAGGAATAAACCTGAGTGAGATTTCAAATGAGATTTCAAAACGACCAATCCGAGAGGAAATGTCCCTTTAATGTTGCATGTCCTTTATATTTCACAATAAAACGAATATTTTGTGAGGAAGGTTACTTTAGATAAAAGTTTATTAAGAGCCATTTTAATATTTTCAGAGGAGATTCATGGGCCTTTGACAGATAAAAAGAACGTATTCATTTTAAAAGTTAATTGAAAAAGATTAGAAAATTCGGAAATATAACTTTAAAAGAAAGGTCTGTCTTCTTTTACTTTATCACATACGTAGTACAGAGAAACTATAGTGATCGTCAAAAAAATTTGAACTCCGGATTCTGGCGAATCTTTACGTTTTAAACTTCCCTGAGATCGAAAATCCTATTTTTGGAAAATGTCCGTCTGTCTGTGACAAGGATAACTGAAAAGTGCTTTGAGTTTAGGTTGAAATTTGGTATATGGCTTTTACACCAAATTTGCAGATTTCTATCAATAGTAATCTGAGTAAAATCTGTTCAGACGAAGTTCGTCTGCCTGGCTATTCGAATATACGTTAACATGATAATTACAAGACGAAGAGAGCTAGATGGACAAAATTCGGTAGACAAATTTAACATGTAGTGCAGACATCTATCAAAATTTTAGACAGATCCAACGATGGGTTGACTGTCTATAGGTCCGTACTTTCAGAAACACGTAAATGCAATATTTCGAAAACGCAATAACTTAAATATATCAAATTTGGTATGAGATTTTGTGATTATAAGTGCAGTGTTGAGTCTAATTTTTTGTTTCAATCGGTTGAGAAAAATATGTATATAATACATAAATAGTGCGGAAAACACAATTAGATTCTCAGATACTATTAACTACTGCGGGATTAATCGCCAAAAAACTCGCCAAGGATGACACGATATTCAGTAAAGGTGTTAAATTCACGTCAAAAGTTAATATTTCGTAACTATTGTACGCCAATGCCACGTAAGGCAATCTCTGACATGACAAGTTTATTAGAGAATATGCGAGAAAGTTTAAGGGAGACCACTCCCCCTTGGTGATGCCAAATAGCGTCATTGGAAGTAATCTGATTTTAACAATTAACAGATCTCGTCATTTGCACTCATTTGTTTCTTAACAGCAAAACGGTCAGGATGCAAATGAATAATCTGAATAAACAAAATTGAAACGCCAAATTTTTATACCTTATAGAAATTTAACTTGCTGAATAAATTTTTATCGAATTTTGTTTACGTTTACAATATTATGAAAAACAAGAAATATGAGATATATAATGAGGTTTTCTGGCAAATCAATAGTTATTATTTTTTATATATATAAATTAAAAACCATGTTTTTTATGCAAGCAAACAACACAGCAGAATATGTTTTGCAAATTGAATTCAAAATAGCCGTAACATGGGAAGAATAATGTTTCTAAAATAATTATAATATTTCTTTACTTTATTAATACTGAACAGTATTTTTCTCTAGAAAATTATTTTGATGCTTCTATGGCTCAAAAGTCGATTCAATACTTGATTAATTGCTTATAACGATCAATAGAGGTAATAATGTCTGATAAAGATGGCTAAAATAATAAATGTAGTAAAAAATTAGGTAGCACTCAAAATGATTAGAATTTTATATTATTCTGTGAAAACTATTAGTAACATATTGACTGAATTTTTGAAGAGATTATGAGATTTTAAAATTCTTTGATTTAATAGAATATTTTATTTTAATTAAAAACAAAATTGCAGACGATAAAAATATTTTGCATATTATACGATTTTATATAAATGAATATCTTAAACTAAAAATATTACTTAAAATGAATTATTTATAGGTGTAATGGAAATTCCATCAAGTGCTAAATCAAATATATTTTTATTTTCTAGCATAAGACCTTTAGAAAAAAGCAGTTCTTAATAGCTGACATGATATAATTTAAATTTGCTATAAACACTTGTTATATTATAAGAAATTCAAACTTTGTTCAAAAAATACTAAAATATTAAAAAGGTTTAATTAATGTTTTACGACAATTAATTAAATAATTAATTTTTCTCTAGTAAATTAACAAGAAGATAATTTAATCTCAAATAACACTGGGTATATCAACAAGTGAATTTATAATTCTAATACCTGAAATTAGATAAAATAATTAATTTTCCATGGAAAATATTTCTAATTTGTACTTTTTTAACTAACAAATAATAATTCGGACTGGTAAAGGTTGATGATTAAGTATTCGATTTGATTAATGCATTAATGGATTAATCATTAATTCATTGATAATAATTAATTAATAATACATTGATATTCTATTTATATTTTGAAACAATTTTGTTCGATTATATTCGATTAATGCATTGATATTCTTCTATATATATTATGAAAGAATTATTGAGCAATTTATTGAAATGTTACATATAAATTAGTTAGAAAGTTCATTAATAAATATTTAAATATATTTAAACAATCGCTGTTCATTCTATTACAGGCAAATGAAAGAAAATTTATTTAATACATTAAGAATAAAAAACAATTAATATAGTATATGTCCAAAACCTTTTTACAGGCATATTCTTTTATCAGATAAAATTTGTTAGAACACTGATAGTTTAATTAATTTATTTGCTTTTAAAATATTTGCAAATTGCCTTTCTTGCAACTTCTTTCCAGAATCACTTTCCTCCAGAACTTAGTTCCTAAAAGGGAGATGTATCGAAACTTTTAGACAGTTTGGAACCCTTTGAATTCTTAACATTTTTTCTTATTCCAAGGAAAAGGTCACCACACCCATTGGGAGAGGAAGGGGGGGGGGGAGTTAAAAAAGAGAGGAGAAAGTTTCACCTCTAACAATAGGAAAGTCAAGGCATACAATGAAAGGTAAAATAAGAATGGAAACCTGATCAGAAAGAACTATTTTGCAGCCTTTGTCGAATGGGGAGGGGGGATGAGGGGAGAGCTCCACGTCAGTTGATACGGTGGAATCTGGAGGGGAAAAAAAATGCAGATAGCAAATAAAAAAAACACATTTGGAATCCAGGACGGAGTATTAGCAATAACACTTCAATACAAATGCAAAAATCAATAGCAAGTTCAAAGTAGCAATGATTAATCAAACACGTTTCAGGTGTAACAATTTCGATATAGGTACGATTCTATACGAAAAATAATTTAAAGGACATCAAAATTCGAAACGATGCACTATGATAAAATTATTAATTATATAACAACAATAGTGTGCACACAAAAAATGCACTTATAATCATAATACGCATAATATTTTTAAAGATTTACTTAAAATAAAAAAAATAAAAAATTTAGGGATATAAAATTAAGGTTTTTTTTTTTTCCAAGTTTGAAATACTGGAAAAATAGTATTTACATTACAATATGATTCAAAATTGTACAAAGGGAACAAAGATGCCTAAAAACAAATATTGACAATAGGTTGAACTTGCAGATAAATGTTGATATTTACAGACGCGACCTCTTTACATTTTTGTGGCCGTTAGCCGTGGGTAAACCACATAGAGATTACAAATTAAACAGAAAAGCACAGAGATTCATACATAATATCGTAAGCATCTATAAAACATATATAAACATATAAGCTTTGTAGAATCAGAAATCTGTAATTACTGTCTGTGCCCCGAGGTTTTGTGAGATATCATGGTTATGGGAGAATAATTTAAGCTGCTTTTGATGAGTGACATTTTGGTCTTAGCTATTGAGTAGTCTTCAAGAGGTAGTATTTGTGAATAGGATTTACTACAACGTCAATCTTACCGCGAGAAAGGGTATTCGATGCAAGTGTCAGTATTTTTAAAACATTTTTTATAATCAGGAAATACTTTGTGGCCAATCTATATATCATTTAAAAAAATTGAGGGCCGCAGTGGCTTGGTGGAAGGTCTTGGCTTCGGAACCACAGGGTTTCAGAATCGAGATCTGGTTCCACCGAAGAACCGTCGTGTAAGCTGTTCTGGTGCATGTTAAATACGTCCGTGCCAAACGTCCTCCCATTGGTGTGGGGCGGAAGTTTAGAGTGGGGGTCTACCAGCTCAGGTGTCGTCCTCGTCATCTGACCGCGGTTCAACATTATGAGGTCTGTTCAAAAAAATAGCCCTAGTGTTGATTTAAAACGGGACGTTAATATAACTGAACTAAACTAATCTAAAAGAGAATGAAAATATTGAGGATTTCAAAACACCCAGATCATTATAATATGAACTGAAAATGGAATAAGGCTTTCTTTATTATAACATAAAATAATATATTCGGACTTAGATTTAAACAAATGCTGCTAATTCGCTGGCTATTCTGTCAATACAACAAACAAAAACTTTTATGCTTTTTTAAACCTAAGATTTTCATTCAGTATTTTATCTCTGCAGCTGGAACTTAAAAGAAAGAAAACATACTACAGACCTACATGAATGCGGTGAAAATTTCTTGAGGGGAAAAAGTGAATCTTTTATTTACTTCGGGGAGTTTCTAAAGGACCTAGTACTTCATCGAAGTACGGAATTCTTCGAATGAATTTTTAAAATCTTTTTGAAGGGGAAAAAAAGTTCCTGAGTTTTTGAAAAGGGGCCCTTTTTTTCTTCTTCTTATAATGGAAATTGAATCACGCAACCTTAGCAGGTACCATGATTTTGTTCAGGTCTTTTTTTGGGGGAGGGGGGGGGAGAGGGAGGATATGAAAGTGGAATGAAATGTTTATACTACACTTCATGAAAAAGCAAAATAATATCTTTAATCTGAAAAATAACTTCGTGATACTATTTGGAAAATAAAACTTTATCATTTTTTTATGTGTTCCTAAAGGGATTTCGAGTAGTGCTTAAATAGAGATCAAATACATTGTTATCTATTTTCGGCAATAAAGTGAAAAATACTTACAGTATTTTATTAAAGTAAATCAAGAGGGAGCAATTATTTAAAACTGGCCGCTTCTGGCAACCAGCTGGTACGCTGGAATTAATGGCTGCTACAATTTTCAATTAAATATATTACACAACCCTGCTCTTAATGGCCTGCCTAGAAAAGTGTTTTTAAACCTCAACGTTTGATAGACATGTAACATGTGCTATTTTGGAAGCTTTACACTGCCCTACTTACAGCGCTGAATATCTCCCTAATTTTCTGTAATCTCACCAAAATTTTGAACTTTAATTTGAAACAGAAGTGATTAATCGACAAATACAAAAGTGTATTTGCTGAAACTATTTATAGAAGGATGTTCTTTTCGAAATTTTTCATCATTGCTTACTTGTGAATTTAAGCTTTAATTGTATCCGCAAGAAGTTTTTTATTTAAAAAAAAATATTAAAAATATATTTTAACATAAAGCCGCATGTTCATTCTTTAAACATTAACAATGGGAGAAAAATTATTATGATATACTCTTAACAATAATAAAAACAATTCCGTGCATTTTTACTGTAATAAAATATTTTATATTAAAATATTAAAAATATTTCTAAACATTAATAAAAAATAGACAAGAAAAAGTGTATAACAATTAAGTTGGTATAAATAAAAAGCTACTATTTTGAATTGCGATAACGTATTTTTTGCTATGTTATTATTATTATTATTTGCAATAATGGTGGGAAAATATCAAAATTTCATTTAATTTTTAAATAATTAAAATTCCAATAGAAATTATATAAAAAGAATCCTGAAGATACACATTTTCAGACACTGAAATACATTTGTGCCAAATTTAGTAGCGCTGGGTCTGATTGTATATCCTTCAAAGCGCCAGCATTCATACACTTTTCTCTTTCTTAATAATAGATATTAAATTATCAAAACTGCCTGTCATTCTAATTTCAGACTCATTCGAGAATCATTTACACATATAGTATATTTAAATCTACATTCAGAAAACGATTTCCAAATGGCGTACTATTGAATTATTCTTCAAAATGCAATGGATTTCTTACTTTAGTCGTATAGTACAAAAATATATTTTACTTTTAAATAAATATTACAATAAAATATTATAATAAAATTTAAATAAATATTATAATAAAATTATTTCAATTAATATAAATAATAAAGGGAAATTTCAGTGTCTCTACGTTTGTATGCATTGGCGTTCTACAAAATAGTCCGTTTAACGTAGAGCTTGAAATTCGACCCGATAGATTTGGGATAAAAATGTGCATTTCGGATCGATTTTTTAAGTATTAATTTATTAGATTTATAATATTAATTATTCACAAATTAAGCGAGATTTCGCCGCTTTCAAACGATACTTTCCCGAAATTTCATAGCACAAAAATATTTTAAAAACTATTTTAAAATTTAAAAACTCATCTTCATGATTTCTATTGAGAACAGTTCGAAAATGTCTAAATTAATTTTGACAAGTTTAAAAAAATATTTTTATGCTTAACATGCAATAATATTTTTCTGAATTGTTTTCATTGTTCCGTCAAATGTTTAATAGCGTATTTTTCCTCCCATTGTTAAAATCCAAGAAAAAGATTATGCTTACATTTCAAATTCTTTGGCAATGTCGTTTCTAAAAACAATTATATTGGATTTTACTTCCACATCTACGAAATATACAAAGAATTAAAAACGGTAACTAATAAAAAAAATCTGATAGTGTGATTTTGATGAGTCGTACTGCCAGATTTCCTTGATTCTGAAACATAAAGAAATTTGTGAGAAAACGATTGCTAAAATATGTAGTGAATTAAGGAGATGAAAATTTCGAAGTGATCGTAACACTGATTTCGTGCGGTTTTTTTTTTTCTTTTGTTTGTTTTGCGAAATACGTTTAAGGAAGATTTTGTCTTTCCGCACACGTGAATATAAAACTTCGAAAACGCAAAATATTAGATAGAAATGAAATTTAAGATTTAATTTCGCTATCAAAGCGGTTGATGCACATCAAATTTTGGACTAAATCCGTCGACGAGGTGACCGTTAGTTCGCTTATTCCTAAGAATAACTGAAAAAGGCAACTACACAGATAAAGGAAATTTTGTGACGAAAACTATAGAGAAATTACCAAAATTTGGAAGATATCTAAATTTCATATTCGATTTCTGTCCTCATATTACAAATTGTAAAATGTTATATAGAGACATATGACATAGAAATCTAGCACAGGAAGCAAAACCATCTCTTGAATCGCCATTCTCCTGATGTATTTGTTGCCTTTTTCCCCAGTTTTACCTCCGTGTGATGTCAGGCGATGAAGATTTTTAAGATTAAGATTGATAAAGAGGTGCCATACTGTCTAATCAAAGTTCCCAAGCTTTTAAACACTGCGATCCACTTTTTAGAAAGCAAATACATGGTAATTTATTTCATTCTCGGCGTTTTATACTTCCTCGTATTCGTAGTACAGCAAGCGTCTAGCTATCGTCAAACAATTCGAACTCGAGATTTTGACGAATACACACGTTTTAGACGTCCCTAATTGGGAAAAACATTTTTGTCCGTCTGTCTGTCTATGACAAAGATAACCGAAAAAACGCTTTCAGCTAGACGGGTGAAATTTAGTATACGAGGTCTTTATATCAAATTTGTAGATTTTAGATTTCCATCAAAGTTTGAACAAAATCCACTCGGAGGAAGTCTGTTTGTCCGGCTGTTCGAATATAATTTAACGCAATAACTACAAAACAGAGAGAGCTAAAGAGATAAAATTCAGTACACAGAATTAATATCTATAGTATAGACACCTGTCTAATTTTGACCCAAATCTAACCAGGGATTGACCTTCCATTGGTTTGTACTTTCAGAAACATATATACCTGATAATTCAAAGACGCAATGACTTAAATATATCAATTTTGGGATTTTATGACAACAATAGTTGTCCTGTGCCAAATTTTTTTTACAATCGGTTGAGAAAAACACGTCTAAACATTCTCGGATACTGTTAACCGCATGTCAGGGATTAATCGCCAAAAAACTCGCCAAAGATTACATGACAAATTCAGTAAAAATCCATATAAAATTAAATGTTAATATTTCGTAACTATTGTATTAAAATGCCATGCAAGACATTCACTGGGATAATTAATTAGAGAATGTGCAAGAAAGTTTTAAGTGACCAGTCTTGCTTTTTTTTTTTTTTTTTTTTTTTGCCAGGTGTTTTCTTTTTATTGCCATGAGATTTGATGCAGATTTTAAGCTCACATCATAATTTTGATAATTGTGAAAAGATACATCTATATTCAAGATCCTATCGCGACAAACTAAAAATTGACTCGTGACAACCTCAGTTTGGGAACACCTGGTCTAACCATATGTGAAAATCTCCTCCCTCGAGTGCTTTCTGTCTCGTGGTGTTTTTATACGTGAAATCTTCAGCCGACTTGTTATTAACATCATGACATTTCATTATGAATTCTAATTAACTTCTCTTAAAAGATTTTTTTTTTCAGAATCGTGATGACACTATTCGTTTCATATGCATCGAAGGCGGCAAACTACTATATATTAGCGACACATAATAAAGATTTTTTTTTTATGTTATCGTATAGAAAGTATAAAAAGATGAAATATTTAATCGTCCAAAAACTTCGGACACGAGATTTTCATGAATCTGTCTGCGAATACTATAAGCAAAAATTTCTTTGAGTTAGAATGATGAAATTTGGAAAGAGGTCTACACTAAGTTTGTGGGTATCTAACTAATTTTAAATGAAGTCTGTCCACAGTAAGCTTTCTGGCAGTGACTATGGTGAATCCAAAATCTAAAAAGCTATATGTATAAAGTCTAATACATATATTTAGCATCTGAAGTGTGAAATCACCTCAAGATTTCAACCAAATACTTCATGGGATTGACCATATGCCAGTCTGTACTTTCACAATGCAATAATCGATTGACAATGACTTATGCTGGACATTGAAAATAAAAATCAGAGCAGTCATAGAGCACTTTCCTCAAGGCCTACAATTTTATGAGAGAAAGAGAGAGGAAGGGATGATATTACCTTTATTAGAGAACATGTGAGAGAGCTTAGGGGTGGGGAGGGGGAAGCTATTGCTTATTGTTCTAACTTAAAATTGTATTTAGGCTAGCAAATTCTACATAAAAAGCGAAGGGTGTGATGCAAAAATTGTTCCAAACTCTCTAAAGAGTAGGTCGTGTAGCTACCAAATTTGATAAGCAGTAACTTCACGTAGAACACACTATGAAAAGGATTTTCATAACTTTTATTAGATTTTTAATTAATTATCAAAATGTTAATGCTTTTTCACAACAACGTCGGAGCGTATTATTACACAAAGAACATTTTTTACATCATTTTAAAATTTAAAAAATTGGCTTCTCATTTATACAAATTTTAATTCTATGCAATTCTTTCTCCAAAAACTCCATTAGCCGAATGTCTTTGAAAAAAGAAATATTGATTAAAAATTATTTTTCATATCACGGCTCAGAGAAATAATTTCTTTTAGCAGATGAATGTGAATGCTATCAATGGATATTTAGCTTCATAATTCTGCATTTTTTTTCTTTCAATGTTTGAAAAAAAGTTAACACCTTAAACAGAATTTTTTTTTTTCCAGCTAACACTGATCAAGCAAACAATTTGAATTTCTTACTTCTAAGTTTAGTTTAGTTCAGTTATATTAACGTCCCGTTTTGAAGCAACACTAGGGCTATTTCGGATCTCTTAATTTTGAATCTCGATCAGATGACGAGGACAACACCTGAGCTGGTACCCCCTCTCCACACCACACAAGCGGGAGGATGTTTGACCCAGACGATTTAATGTGCACTAGACCCACTTCCACGCGCCGTTCTTCGATGGAATCGGGTCTCGAACCTGAAACCCTCCGTTTCCGAAGCTGAGACCTTATCACCAGGCCAGAGCGGCCCTTTTACTTCTGTGAGTAGGAATTAATATAGAAACATACGTTTTTTTATGAAGAAATTTTTCATGAATAAATTTTATTTTATAAAAAAGATCAACTCTCGCTACTTTCTGGCGAGTACAACTCGTCATCTTCTGTTTGTTCAAGAAAGATCATGACGAACTGGGATCGTCATTTTATTTCAAGGATTTAAAGGGGATACGAACTTTTAATCCGAAACATCATACCATAATATTTTAAGCTTGATACATCTATTTTCCTTTTATTTTCAACATTTACTTTTAATTATATAGCGATGATAACGCGCACATAAAAAAATCCATTTACTATCATAAAAATACAGCTGAGTAAAAATTTAATAATTAAAATTACTAAAAAGACAGTAATAAAATATTTTTAAATATTTTAAAAAAATTAGATATTGAATTGACGTCCCTTGAAAGCATTTTGTTTTTAAATTTAAAGTGGCATAAAGATATGATTTGTGCAACAGATGGTTGCTGTTAGGAAAGAAGCTAAAATTTTAAATAATTACCTTCTCACAAATATAGTATAGAGAAAGTACAATTCGGACAAATTTGACGAATCTCCGCATTTTACATCTCCCTCAGATCGAAAAACACATTTTTGGAAAATGTTCGTCTGTCTGCCTGTGACAAAGTAACTAAAAAATGTTTTGAGCTAGACAGTTGAAATTTGGTATAAAGTCTTTATGTCACATTTGCAGATTTCTATCGAATTTTGTATAAAATCTATTCAGAGGAAATCCGTCTGTCCGAATATACCCTAATGAAATAATTACAAAACGATGCAAGACAGATGCATAAAATTCAGTACACAGTTTTAACATCTATAGCGTACACACATGTCAAATTTTGAGCCACATCCAACTACGAGTTAACTATATGTCGATTTATACTTTAAAAAACATGAAAATATGATAACTCAAAAACGCTATTACTTAAATATATCAAATTTTATAAGAGATTTTGCGACTTTAAGTGTAGTTTGTGCCAGAAATGTTTTCAATACGTTGGGAAAAACGCATATAAAACAGAAATTCGATTTCGGATACTGCATGCCAGAGATTAATAGCCAAAAATCTCGTCAAGGATTGCACGATAGATTCAGTGAAAATGCTAAATTCACGCCAAAAGTTAATATTTCATAAATATTGTATGCCAATGCAAAGTATGGAGATCTCTGGCATGACAAGTTTATTAGAGAGTATGTGAGAAAGTCTTGGGGAAACTACTTCCGTTTGTTTTTAACTAAGACATTAAAGTGTGCTTTCATAACGGTCACCAATATGCAATTAAGAAAACAGAAGTGTAATTAAAAAACATTTAATACAAATTCATTGAAAAGATAATTAATAATATTAGATAAATAATCACTTGCATTAGAAAAATAATTATTTTAGAAAAAAAAATCAATGCCTTCTTTCAGCAAAAATAATAATAAGAAAAAGCTCACAAATTCATTCGTCAAAATATTTCAAAAATACGAGCTGCAAACGTTTAAATTCCGATGAGTTGCGTGCTAACTTCCGTAATGAAACATAAAATAATCGCTTTCATAAATTATTTACAAGGTCGATTAATCAGTAAAACCCTTTAATGCTTTAATGCTTTCAAAAGTTAATGTGTTATTTCAAATAAATGCATTTGTTCCGGCGTTCGAATTAATGTTATTTTTGTCTCAGTGTTTGTCGAAAACAGTCATTACCAAGAAAACGGTTAATTCAATTAAATTGCGAAAACTAAATGTTAAAACAGAATATTGGCTTGCTTCTCAAATGCGTAAAATATCTTTCAGCCAGATTTCGCACACATTTCAAACGTTTAATTAAAAATAAGAATTGTGGAAAACAATTTTTGTTTTTAATTCAGACGATTTAAGCAACAGTAAGAATTAATTTTCATCGAAAAGAAATATTACCAAAGTTTTCACCCAAAACTTTAGAATTGGCAATAATTAAATTATATAATTTTTTTTTAATTTGTATATCTTTAGAAAATTTCTAACCAATTCAGATAATTAAAATTAGTTTCATTCGAGCGTGTTCTCAATAAGAGGATAAGAAATAAACAAGATCAACGATAAAATATGCAATTTCTTTTTCTTTAGATAAAAAAAAAATCAAAATTCAATGTTAAAGTAAGTGTAATAAGATTCTTGGCAACTTTCGAATATACTTCCATAAAAGAAAATCACTTACAATAAGAGATAAATAATTATTGCGCATAAATATTAAGCAACCACACATCTGCTGTCAATAATATTTTCTAAAAATATCTTTAAAAGAAGATGGAAAAATGAGTGTTCTCCCGATGATTTCTTCAAATTATAATTACCATATCTAGCTATTATATACCATATCTAGCTATTATATAAAATAATTACCATATCTAGCTATTATATAAATATAAAATTTCATGATTGGTAGATAGCTAGCCACTTGACACATGACATTTGAGGTTTGTTTGACCAGCATTATTTGAAATCTGTACTTATATAAAGCTCAATGTGTGTGTGAATGTGTGTGTGTGTTGGCGCTCTACAGGCCAGATCGTTCGACCTACAGCTACCAAATTTGGTACCTGCATACCTTGGAGGTCGAGAATTTGCACCTGGGGCCCCTTTTTTTTAAATTTTAATTAGTTTTTAATTAATAATTAAAATTCTAACTTTCCCACCAAAAACTCTTTTCATTTCCCCACCACCAAATGAGTAAGGCTTCAGTTTTTTTCCCACGGTAATGCGGATAGGCTTAACATATTTCCGGCCGATTATTTCAAACGATTCTGTTTATTTTCTTAGTGTTTGATGCATTTAAAATTAAACATTGTTAATTAATCGATTTTTCAGATTCAGTCTGAAGTACTTTTGAATTAAAATAAAACAGAATACAGGAAATTAAAAATTTCTAATTAGCGTAGTGTTATCCCAACTGGCGTAGAAAATTCACGCATTTGTGTTACCATAATTGACGTTGAAAATTCACGCATGCCCATTGTGTTCTGATTGTAGATAACTCTATTTTCAACGGATACTGACTTGGTTTTGAAGACTTTACATGCTTCCGACCGATTATTTCAAACGATTTTGTTTATTTTCTTAGAGTTTCGTGCATTTAAAATTAAACATTGCTACTTAATTGATCTGTTCAAGATGAATCTGAGAAAATTTTGTAAACTTCAAAAACTTCTTGAGATATTACAAATATTAAGTAAGATATTCTTTAGTGCCCATAAGGTTTAAATACACAGCAATTCTGTTTTCAGTACTCATATTAAAAAAATGTTTCGTTTCAGTAAAAAATGTTCTTATATTAATTGCAATTTAACCATTTCCAATTTTATTTAAAGCATAAATTCTACGGGAGCTAATGGAAAATTAGAGAGATACATATTGCGTTATGGCTGAAGAACTTTATATTATTATGAATGAATTATATAACTATCAAAATTTGAAGCTTTTAAAATATTTTGATGAAGAAGCTATTAAAATAGGAGTCACATAAAATATTTAATTATTAAAATTTTAACCAGCATTAAGATTGGCGAACCGGCTGGTCGCCAAAGGCGGCTAGTTTTTAATAAAAATTATTTTCATGCAGTAGTTAATATTTATATTGAGCTTTACGGTGAAATGGTGACAAAAAAAGGAAAAAAATAAAGCTTTAAACACCAAATTAACAGCAAGTGAGTTTAAAACAATATTATTTGTCAATTCTACTTTTAGATACCTCGTTTGTGGCAACACTAATGAAAAGCTTTCATATTTATTTACCTTTATAAAGGAACGGAAATTTTTCATTTCTTGGCTAACGAACATCTGAATACCTAAACAATAGACGTGTTAATCCTGCATTGTTTTTTTGGATGAAGTGAAGAATAGTGTGCCCCCGAGTTTGTCGCCAATATGGCAACCAATTGGATGCTCTTTTAGCAACCCTAATGCTGTTTTGTTTAATACTCTTTGCAATGGTTGAGTTGTACATGAACTACAACTATATTATGAAAAATGTTAAATTAAAAATATTAAAAAATATCGATTAAAGATTTTAATTTTGTTTGTTATTATAATTAAAAAAGTTTATTAAATAAAGAAAGTTTAGCTTATAATTAAAATTTATTTTCTTCTTTCTTTTTCCCCCTTTTTTTAATGTGAACACGAACAAAAAATATTTATTCTTTTGCAATTTTTAATTGCAGAATGCGCTTTGAAAAACCGTCTGAATTCTTAATTTACGAAATCGTCTGCATTCTCACTTTAAAAGACAGCTGCAATGGAATTCTTCGCAGTTCTCGTAATTCTTTTGGTGTTCCAAACGGTTGGTTAATTTCATAATTTGTTATGTCGGCAATTGTAAAAAATTGAATCAATATTTAGATATTGGAGATGTACGAAAATAATGTTCTCATTGTGGGGCTTTGAGTTTTGAAGCAAAAGTAAGCCAATAGAAAAATGTATGTTTTTATCATGGAAAGATTAAATTTCCAACATTGAATGAATAGCCCCTGGAGTATTAAAATTTCTAATTGGAACTGACGAACATTGTGCACAGTATCGGACAATATCGGGATTGGCGAGAGAAAGCAAGAAGGGAACAAAGACCCCAAGTCAAAAAGAAAAAAATCATTTGCCAGATCTGCCAAAATATTGTATAGAAACAGAATGCCCCTTTCAGTTATCTGCTCTGAAATAATTGTGATGTGTGATGATATGTGATGGTTGTATATCGTCGCCAATTACCATATGTCATTATTGGTAACAGCTGCTAAAACAAAATAATGTTGCAATAGGTGGTTTAAGTTTTGTTTGCTGTCTTAAATATATTTTTAATTCTTGACACAAGACATTTTGATATAACAGCAATAATAAACTTAATCAATAAGGCATGATTTGGATACAGTTTTGCATTATAATGAAATGAAACGGGCCGCTTTTTGAACCTATGTCTTTTGAGAAATTGGGTTCAATATTTGATGCAAATCAATAATTGCACAGATGAAAACAACTGCATTGATGCAAAATACTTTTAGCTACTTCATCAACCGAATTATTGCATGTAATATGTAAATGTTGTCTGTTACCACAAGATGATACAATCGATAATGGTACTAGCTGTTACAACAAAATGTTGGGTACTTTTCCGTTAGCCGGATGCAAATCTCGCCAATTGTGAACCAAACGCGAATTTGGCGTAAGAAATTCGGCAGAATTCTACATTATTTGGCGATTTTTCACTTGCGCCCGGCTAACGGATTGTAAACCAAACGCGAATTTGGCGTAAGAAATTTGGTGGAATTCTACATTATTTGGCGATTTTTCGCTTGCGCCCGGCTTACGGAAAAGTACCATACGTTGTTGGCTTATATACTGTTTACTGTTGTAAACGCATTTTTCTACTTATAATGTTTGGCATATAGCAGCGATGATGAATTTCAAATTCGTTGCATTTTAAATTCAGTTTTTTTTTTTTTTTTTTTCCCCTTCTTCTTTTTTACGGTATAGTGATCCGAAGTAAATGCCAATTCTGATCTATTCTTTGCGACGAATCGATACAGATCGTTAATTGAAAAATTAATAATCTGTAAAATTAATTTAAAATTCATACAAAACAATAATTTGGGTACAAACATAACATATTAAAATCTATTCCACTAGCTCGCTGCCTTTAAAAGTTCTCGCGTTAATTCACATACAAATAGATAGGAAGTTACTAGATCTGGTATCAAGTATGACAGTATCTGTCATTTTGGTGTAAAACAGATTTCTTTCGTCTGTCCAATTCAGTTTTTAAGGTTCAATTTAAGACAGGCATACCCCTAAACTGGGATTATTCGAATTGGAAGCTTTTAGAAATGAGGAAATTTGTTAAGAACTCAAAGTCGAAAATTTTAGAAAATTACAATAATTTTTAATTTATACTTGGAGTGCAGGGAAGTAATATTCCAATTTAAATTTAAAATATTTACTTTTATAAAAGGAAAGGAAACTGAAAAAGAACTATCAGCGAAAACAAAACACAAAAATATGGAGGGAAACGTACTAGTACTTTAATATAAAGTAAAATTTTTAATCTAATGTTACACTAATTAATTACAAGTCACGACTACATAAATGGCTGTACAACTTTTAAAAAATTAATGTGTACACATACGTCAAGTTTAATCCCTAGGCATGACTCTTTTAATTATGTAATATTTTTAAAAGAACACAAAATACTGGTGAGAAAAGACTGTCGTTCTTTTTTTATTCCGCCAGATACTGAGAGGAAAAAGATTTAAAGACACTTCAGGAAAAATATATGTGATATTATTTTTCTTTTTAATGTAGACATTCAAAGATTAATCAAAAAATAAACAGGCAATGCGCTTTTAAAAAACATCAACTAAGATTTCAGGAAAAGTCACAGTTTCGCCCCAGGGATTAAGTTTAAAGAATAGTTGCTTAATTATATTCTGAAATGAAAAGATTTTGAAGCAGACTTTAAAGGAATTTTAAAGTATTTACTTCCAGACAAAAAAAGAAAATACTCGCAGAAATGTGGAAGAATCAATGAAAAAAAAAGCGAAATAATGTCAGAAGATTTTAATATGTAGCAATTAATATAAAATTTGTACGACAAATTTTCTTCAGAAACCGAACTTACTTGAAATTTGTTGCAGATCATTGAGATTTCCAAATTGTAGAGCAGAAAAGAGATTTTAATATGATAACATTAACCCTCTGACTGTATAATTTTTAAAAATTACTATTTAGATGCGATGTTTCCAAATAAGTTCAAATATTTTTCAAACAAACTGAACTGATGCTATATGTTACACGATAATAATATGATATAATATAAATCTGTACATTCAAAATATAAAAATACATTTGTATTCTAAATACATCTGTCTGTACTGTCATAATCATACAACTGCACATCGTAAAAGTAAACACTCTAAACTGCGAAAAACGCGGGATGTAATAGAAAATGGGCTGATTTCCAACCCGTGGAAATCGCTGGATAAGCAGTTGGAGGGTTAAGAATCATGCGACATGCATATTGAAAAGACAGTTCAAAATGCTATAAAGAGTATACTGTTGAATCTTAGACAATTCTTCGAGAGCAGGTGTTCACAAGAAAAGAATTTTCAAAATTTTACCAAGGTTCTTTAATTAAAATTTAACCGAAATATTAATAATTTCCTTCCAAAATATTAGAATATACTATTTTATAAAAATCGTCCTTATAAAATTTTAAAATTCAGAAGCAAAGATAATTTTTATTGATAATTTCATTTCCATGCTTTTTTTTTCTATAATTTTAAAATATTAAAAAAATATTTTTTATAACATTAATTTTAAATGTTTTAATAAATGAGTTTACATAGATGCGCATTGCGACGATATTAATTACATTTCTTGAGAACAACCATATCATTAAGAAAAATATTAAAGAAAAAAATAAATACAGTATAATCAAGACTAAAACATGTATAATGCTCTCTGGCAAATCCTGGATAAGCCAAGAAATTTTTTTCCTCAACTTCAATTTCAAACCTGAAACATTATCGGTTGTTACAGATTATATGCTTGTTGTTAGATGCTACGATGTTTCAGATTAGAGGTTCAAATCTTCTTTACATTTTATTTATTCAGTACTTTTTTAATTTTAAAAAAAAGTTAAAATTAATGATACATTAAATACAAATAAAACAATATTTGGAAAAAAAAATTTCCAGTGACTAAATAAAAGGATTTTAAAAAATGTTTCTCATTTAATGGCAGCAAAACTTTTGTCTGCCAATAATTCTCGCTTAGTCAGAAAATATTTTTTCCTTACCTTGCAAAGATGTCTTGGGGAAAAAGAGCTGTCCGGCAACAGGATAAACCTTGTTGGAAAATCACTTTTGTAAATTTTGTTTTCTTTCCGTTATCTCACCTTTAAAGAAACAGTTATCGTTTTTAAAATAAATAAACTTTTTTCATTCCAATTACATTCTTTTTAATCGAGAAATTTATAAGCTTTCAAACTCATTATTAGATGGCACCACAGGAAAGGAAGAAAAATTTTATTTAATTAATGAAAATATGACAATCAATTCTTAAAAATTTTAAAGTAATCACTGATATCGATAGTACATACGCGTACAAAATTTCTAACATTTAAAGCGACTGAAAGTCAAAAAAAAATCGATTCAAGATTCCCTTTTTACAATTATCAAACAAACGATATTAAATAAAATTGTTCAAAAATGCTATCAATAGACATAATTATAGTAATCTGTTATATATAATACCAAGGATAGCTTCAGGATTATATATATAAAAATATATATATTTATATATTCGAGAATATATTCGTATCCAAGAAAATACAATTATTGACTTTCTTCACATTACACAGAAATATGCATAAACTTATGTTTTTGTAGGTAATAAGCATCTTGTAAATATGACAACGACTAAAGAGGTAGATATGTGCGACACTTTCTATAATCATTGATAATACAACTTTAAACCTGTTTTGTGTTTTTAGGTTCCTAAGTTCTTTTTACTCTCTGGCATACGAATCATAAAGGAAATTTTTTAATAGTCAGAAATTTCGAATTCGAGATTTTGAGGAATTTCCATGTTTCAGAATCTCTGAGTTCAAAAAACACATTTTTGACATTTTTCTCTGCCTGTGAACACGATAATTCTGATCTAAAAGGATGAAATTTGATTTATGGACTTTAAACCAAATTGGTAGATTTCTATGAATTTTGAACGAAAACCATTCATAAGAAATCTGTCAGTCTAATTGTTCGAATACAAGTGATCTCATTAACTGCAAAACACAAACAGCTAGGTAAATAAAATTAAATGAAATTTAGCGTCAAAAATATAGATTGTCAAATTTTGTACCAAATTTCAGTCAATCTGTCCTTTTTTTCGCATTCATCAAGACACAATAACTCAGTCCACTGGCTTGAATCAATGAAATGGTGTATGTTATCTTGCGTCTAAAACTGAAGTTCAGTGTCAAATTTTGATTTTAATCGCTAGGCAAAAAGGCATCCAACCTACATATTTCGTAAAATCAGTAAATTCAGTAAAAATGCTCAATTCACCTTAATGATCTACATTTTATATAAGATATATTCGGTCTTATCGAAGGTCCACAATTTTATGCGGGGGTGGGGGAGATAAGACCTTTATTCGAATGTACACAAGAAAGTATATAAGAGATAATTCCCATTCATTAATTTTAGTATTGTGTGTATGTGTATGTGTGTGTGTGAACTCGAGATTTTAACGAATCTCCACGCTTTTAGTAGACCTCCCCGAGTTGGAAAAACACTTTTGGAAAATGTCTGTTTTTGTCCGTCCCTCTGTCTCTTTCCGTCTGTGACAAAGATAACTCAAAAACACTTTGAATGAGACGGATGAAATTTGGCACACAGGTTGAAATCAAATTTATATTTGTCTGTCAAATTGTGAGCAAAATCCATTCAGAGCAATCCCGGCTGTTCGAGTATAAGTTAGCACAATAATTACAAAACAAAAAGAGCTAGATTGATAAAATTCGGGAAACAAATGTATCATCTATTGTGCACACACCTATCAAATTTATGACCAAATTCAACAAGTCATTGACTGTCTGTCGGTCTGTATTTGCAGAAACATGTAAACGCAATAACTCAAAATCGCTATGACTTAAATATATCAAATTTGGTACGTGATTTTGTAACTTTAAATGTAGTTTTATGTCAAATTTTTGTTTAAATTGGTTCGGAAGAAAGCGCCTAAAATACAAATTCGATTTTTGGACACTCTTGACAGCACGTCAGGGATTAATCACCAAATAACTCACCAAGGATCAAACAATAGATCCAGCAAAAATATTATATTCACGCCAAAGTTTAATATTTCATAACTATTGTACATCAATGCCATGCAAATCGTTCATTGCGGTAACATCTTTATTAGAGAATATGCGAGAAAGTTTTAGGGACATCCTGCCCGTTGGTTCTTTTTAGCATACGTTCAGAAATCCACAAGCTTGAAATTGTACCAACAAAACAAGGAAGTATCAAAACAATGAATACTATAGTTAATCTTAAGATTTTATCTCATTTTATTATAATTACCATTTCATTCTTTAGAAACACACTGCAAACTCAGCATGAAACATAACTCAAAAGGACAAAACAGCAAAGCTTTCCATACTAAGCATGAAGTCATTCACACAAAAGCAATATTCCCTTTCACGCCCACTCCCAGGTTAGCAATCACGGTTACAGTTATCGGAAAAGGGATTTGTTCTTCGCTTTCTACAAAAGTCGCAAGGAATTCTCAATGAGATACAGGAAGCGGGCGCAAAAGCACCATTCCGGTTTAAGCTCGTTATCTTACAGAACTCGCTTTCATCTTAACCTTCAACAACAATTCTAAGCTTCTCCAATGCAAATGGAAGGAACATCAAAGGGGAAAAAAGAATAATGCGATTCAGAATTCTCTTTATTCGGAAAAGTACACGGTTTTAAAGTGCGCCGCAAAAACGGAAATCGGGGAAGGGGGAGGGCGGATAGAAAAGCAGGCGATCTGGTTAAAAGAAATGGAAAAGGGGAGGTGAAAATGGACATGGTTCCCCATCTTTAATGAGAATAAAAGTAAAATTTATTGAAAAGTAGTAATTCGATTTTTTTGGCGAATTCTTGGTACAATTAAGCAGCCATAAATTTTATTCAAACGTTGATTTGTTTCATTTTTTTCCCTCTCTTGATCTCTTTTTCGAATATTATTTTATGACCATGAAAGAAAAAAAAATGAAATGAAATGGAAAGATATGAGGTGGTTTAGAATGCAATTCCCTAACGTCAACGTTTAAGACATTCTGGGGCATAGAATTCTCGGTTAAATATAATACAAAATACAATTATGCTCTTAGATAAGGCATCAAAATGGAATAATATAGGAATCATAGCAAACACGTGCACAATAGTGGCACAGTTATAAAACTTTAGTTTGAATATGGCATAAGCTCGTTTTAAAATTAAAGTTTAAAAGCTACTATATAGTCAATAAGAATTTCTATTTCGTACCTATAATAAGAATTTCGATATTTCCTTATTATACGATAACCTCCCGGGGGGGGGGGTACGGAAATGGTGGAGGTCATCTACCTTCTATCAAAGAGGGGAGATCGTGGCCGGTGATGGCCCTTAGGACTCAAACGTAATTCCTGTCAGTGTTGCTGTCGCGACGGTCCGATCAATCAGATTAACACGTGTGCCTTAGTGCCGGGTCGTAGTAGCCGGTTAAGGTTATTATAGAACCCCCATCCAATGCAAGGAACCCTCAACGAAATGGGAATAAGAAGTTCCCGATATGGTAGTTGATTCTCACCATCCTGATGGATATAGTAAAGGCGTAGGATCGAGTTACCTCCTGCCGATAACGGATTTTATAGGGAAAGTTATAACATGGCCGGTGATGGCCATTTGGATTCACCCATAGTTCCTGCTTATGTTGTAATAGCGTTCCGATCGTTCAAGTTAACTATATGCCTTCAGATAAGTCGTGGTATCTCTTTTGTGATTATAAGGTCTCCGAGATTCAATCGCCAAGCAACCGAGATATATCGCCAAGAGAGTGGTGAAATGTAGTCCTAAGAAATGCACGAGTTACTTCTGCGTTATTATTCTAAGTTATTCTGAAGTCTTTAAGTAAGCACAGAAGTAGCTGTAATAAGGAAATACTTAATTTTCTTAATTTATATTTATTTACGATAAAAAATTTAGATGCAAAATCTTTTACCAAAGATCCCGCAAATAAAATACAATAAAGCATCGTTTATACGTTTCTCATGTATAAGTAAGTCCCTTCACTTATCATTCGCTTTATCACAACCGCACTAATCATTGTAACAATAAAGCATTCGTATATACGATGCAAAATATGCGTCACTTTACTGCTCATTTCGAACTCACATTGAGGAACATGTGAACAGCGATTCCGAAATCATTCACAACGGATGAATTGTTCAACACAAATTTTCTGATGCTACTTAAGAGATGATAAAGAAAAATATGAAGAAATTAGTCCATGTTTCTTTACACAGACGCAAATAGCTCCATTGAAAAACTTCTTACTTATTTTTGTTTGTTGAAACACCAATGAAATCACTCGATTGAGACAGTGCTTTCTATTACTTTTTCTGTACGCTTCACTTACATGAAAGCAAAAACATTAAACAATAATAATCTGTAAATAAATTCGCATCAGTAGCATTAAATTTGCGATAATCAAAATTACTCACTGAAATTTCAGTTATATGCCTTTTTAATTTGCAAGTTATTCCCGAGAAAGATGCATAAAAGGTACCTGACTATACTTGATTTGTTTGCATGATATACACATATATACTGTAAATCTTCGCTAAAGATGTATATATGTTACCGGCAAAGTATGAAATCCGGCATTCTATAGAATGCCTAGACTTTATATATAAAGCCTAAAACTAGCCGGCAATGTATAAAACGATTCACATTTCACACATTTCTTAAGGTATTCTGTAGAATGCCAACTGAGAAACCGGCAAAGTATGAAATATATCTCCGAAAGTGATATTACAGGTAACCATGTTGCAACAACTTAATTTTAATTTCTTATTTTTTATACGAAAATTTTGTTTCTCTTAATAAGAAAGGCATAAATTTTGTTTATACAACTTTCAATTCTCTTTAAGTACTTAGAATAAAAAATTTTAATGGCGCTCCCTCCATTTTTTCAGAATAACAATCGTATTTATGAGGAATGCAAATAATTTATATAATAGCTTTATCAGGATCTATTTTCATACTATGCCTAGATAGCATTTGTCATTCTATAGAATGCCTAGGTATTATATAGAATGCCTAGCGAAAGTATGTAATAATTCTCATATTTCACACTTTGCCTAAAAACATTCGGTATTACATAGAATGCCTACTCATTCTATAGAATGCTATCGTTTTTACTTTGCGGTATACATTGATTCTTCGCAGTTATATCCTATAAAAAGCAAGCAAGTAATTTCGAAACCATAATCAATTGATCGCATAACTCTATTATTAATTTCTGTTCGCCGAATAAACTTCTATGATCTTTTCTTCAGAAATAACAAGCATAAAAGGAAAGTTTCCCTGCTTTGTATAAATCTGATTAGCCATAGAAGATTAACAAAAACAAATATGATTAGTCATTGTAAGAGTAAAGTGAATTAATAAGATTACCAACTGATAAGATTACTCCGGCTAAAGGAGAGGATTAACACTCACGATAATGGCATAATCTGTTGAAATCTTTATTATTTACATTGCACAAAGTATAAGACAACAAAGGCTTATTTGAAAGATAGTAACAAATTTACAAAAGTAGTGTAAGGGGACGAGGTAAATCGCAACTCTCGATAAATATATATCTGCAATACCAAGAAACAAATCATACATCAATCATTTTACATATCAATATTACTATTTATTTGCGCAATCAGTCTGACAGTAAAGAAAAAAGATATACAGCAATAGTCAATGTATGCTAGATCAATCTTCCATGGCATTGCTAATAAAATGACTACTCTAGAAAATACAAGAATTATAACGACATCTCTATTAGTAGCCAAGATCCATAGATCCTTCTCGAAAATTCGAATGCTCTATCATGGAGCCTATAGCAACGCGAACAAGCTAAATCGAATTAGTCAGATTAATTCTCTCTTTGAGGTGTTGATCGCAGAGGGAGCTTTCTATTTGTATATGCTGAGCGTTTTTCTGTTTAACGACCTGCTGTTTCCGCGCACGTTGTGAACTTCTTAAATTGCTGTTTTGTGTACTTCGGCTGTGCTTGGCTATTTCTGTATTAGTATAGAATAAAGTCCATCGTTATCCATCGTTAAACTCTTCATGATGCACCCACAGAACGAATTCTGTAGGAATACATTATTACACATCTCGCAAGTGATTTAAGTACTTTTTCCACGTATAGTAACAGTTAAAATCAATCTAAAGTCATTTTATTAGTTATCAACCACATCGATATCGCTTAATATGAAAAAACAATAATTTATGTCAATTTTTGATGAAAAATGAATGTTTCATTACGGATCGAGAGAACTACAAAATTTAAACCTGCTTGCTACCTACAAATTTGGAGGAAAGAAAAAAACGGGGAATTTTGCAAAGTTATTCGTTAAAAGTATCCCAGCGTCTTCAGAACTGAACAATGCAATGGTAGGGAGGCAGTGGTGCCCATTCATACACGAGTGATTTTACTGCTAGCCAATTTGATTTTAGAACCTATGACGAAATTTTATAGGATAGAAAGAATTGCGTTCTCATAGTATTTCCAGGGGTATACGTTGAAACAAATAGATGTGGAATTAAATTTGATGTTGATTTTCTCCACTTATAATGTTATCCTGAGAATTTAACTCATTCGCAATTAAAACTAAATGATTACAATTAAGAAGATATGGGCGAAAATCAAATATGTATGCTTCAAAATACATGTCCACTCACCACATAAGTTTCCAAATATCAGATAAATAATGCTTAAAAGTTGAAATTTGAAAGTCCTTTTTTTTTTCAATTCCTAATATTAGTTCATTCTCTCCCTATATATATTTATAAATCTTGTTCAAATTTTCAATCGTTAATAAAATACTTTTTATTCATCCACTCAAGTTCAAATGCATTTTTTTTGAACTTGTAGTGGATGACACTTGATGTTAATTCAGTTTTTTCAAATATTTATTCATTAATTATTAAATTTAATTAACTTTTAATACTTTAAATAGAGTTTTAGCCGTTTTTAATGAAAATTGAGATCAACAGGCAGTGGTTCAATCGGTAACATGAAAGGATTTCAGTATTTCTCACGTGAAGGTGAAGAATGCGAGTTCAATTCTTGCGAAAGTAGGAATTGACTTTAAAATAAAAATTTATATTACTTGTTACATATTTATAATTCTCAAGAATCGTATGATCTAAAAGACATTTTTGAAATAAAACAAAACCAAAAAGTAGATTATTAAAGTGCCATTTTTCAGGTAATGATCAAACATGAATTTTGTTATTTGCGGTGATCTTTTGAGAGCGAAAACGAGAAGGATTAAAATTATCGAAGAGGCTCTAATATCAAATTTAATTTAAACTTTAAAAAAATCAATATTTACACGAACAAAACTTGACAAAATGGAATCATAAAATGCTAACTTTCACATTTTATAATATATTAAAATTTAAAATACAAACATTGTATGGCAAAAGACAGTTGTTCATTTGAGTTTTGAAATACGTAAAATTTAAATTGCGTCTGAAAGTATTTAGAATGTTTTATTAACAGAATTTTTTAAAAAGTTTAAAACTATTTACTTCTTCAGAAATATTAAAATAATGATGAAAAATTGCCTTTATTTTAGCGACGTTTAGTGTCGGATGAAAAATGACATTTATTTTAATGCTGAATAAGAATAGAATGTCTTACAGAATATACATATTTAATCTATCCAGTCAAATTTTAAATCTTAATTTTATGCAGAAATTACGAAAGCAAAATTTTACGGCTATGGCAAGGTCACCATTTCATTTCGATTCTTTAACCAAGAAAAGGAAATTCAGCACCACTTTAAAGAAGTTTTCCGATTATAAACATGTAGCGACCTCCAATAAGAGATGCGATTATAACAACAGACTAACGCAAACTTACGGAAAAAAAAAAAAAAAAATGATAACAGGTTGTAAAAGTTCCTCTAAATCAGGATATGAAATCGTGTCATCCAACTACCGGCGACACTCAGAACCAGAAACCCATATTGTGTCATTCAAAAAAGCTGGCCGCTTGAGACTGTGACTTTCGTATTTATTTATTTCTGAATATGAAGACGAGACTGAATAACAAAACTAAGGAGAACCACCAAACACGAAGACGATACTACAAAGCAAGATTACTTTGTTATGATGAATATGAAAATGAAGTTGTGATGCTATACAGCAGCCTACGAACTAA
>JAPMOR010062619.1:42278-55078 GCA_026543865.1 Argiope aurantia | reverse complement strand
AAGAAGTTCAATCTATAATACCCAAATTCCATACCCAAGAATCTTTCCTTATCAAAAAGTTACAATATCTTGGATTGGAGCTTCCTTAATCCATGGTCACTGGCACCCTACAACTTTGTAGTTACGTGACTGATTTTTACCGTAACTGTAACAATATATTTATTACAACATAATAGATTTATTACATAGATTTATTACCACATAATAGATTTATTACATAGATTTATTACCACATAATATATTTATTACATAGATTTATTACCACATAATATATTTATTACATAGATTTATTACCACATAATATATTTATTACATAGATTTATTACCACATAATATATTTATTACATAGATAGATTTATTACAATATAATAGATTTAGTATAAAATTGAAAAGCAGAGCGATAAATTGCATTCATAAATAATTTTGATAAATGCCTCCCTCCCCCCTCCTCGCATATACACACAAAACACACTTTTAGTAGAATCACTGGAAAGATAGCTCCTTGAACTTCAAGTCGGCGTAAATTTAGTTTTTTTGAGAATACTTTTATCTAAATTTCCGTTGAAAAAAATTCTGATAAATTATTAATCAAATACAAATTTTGTGAAAATTTCAGCAAATGTTGTTAACTGTAGCCATCATCGATATATTTATATATCGATGACTTTATTATAATATAAATATAATATATTTATATTATAATCGAACCTAACAAGGTAGCTAATAGAATGTCAAAAGACTTTCTTGTTGTTCCATATTTAGAGAAGTTGAATGTTGAATTATAATTTTTGAAAGAGAACTTTAATAATTTAATATTTTTAATTTTTCTTTCCTCTTACACCATCTGTATTACTTAAACAACTTACTTATTGATATTATTTAAGTTCAAACAAGGCATTTGTAAACTAGGATTCTTTGATTTAAAATTAATGGCAATTTAGCAATCAAATTAACAACAAATGAAGTTTTAAAATCTCATTATTATTAGTATATTTATTAGTGGAATATTTTAATTATTTTCTGTCTTATATTTTAAATTTAAAATTCGTTGTATAAAAATTAGAGAATTTGAAATCAATTTTTCTTAAATTCTCTAACTTATGGTTGACATCACTCGACTTAAATGAAAATTTAATTAAATCAATAGGTTAACTCATTCTATAAAATATTAAATAGTATATTATCATCAAGAGTACATAATGCACAAAATTCTAGACATGTGGATGAAAAATCAATTATATAATTCCTTCTTTGATTACATTAATTAAGTCGACTGAAATAGAAATTGTGTAAATATTGCGCAAGTTGGTTAATGTCTTTTTTATTAGACGTGTGCCTTCACTGGGCATATTTTTTTTAGTTGATTACAGCGTATGAAACTTCGGATACAATTATTCGAATTATTTCTAATTATTTAAACTTTTTAAAACTCAGTGAAACAAATATATACATCAGGAAAATATTTTAGCACTTTTTTTTTACAATCTGCTGTAAAAGCTGTTGTTGTCTCTCTCAGGAAGCAGAAAATAAATATTTAATCTTTATATTTGCTCATTATAAAGATTGGTGTTTTTATTTTTAATGAATTTTTTAAAAAAATATTTTAATTATATTTTCCAATACTTTATTTCACAAAACCTAAAAAAAAAAAAAAAAAAATCGCACGAGCGCAACGATGCTCATATAGAGAACACGTAATGCGCGCATGAGAAAAATTGGCTCTTATCAACGTGTTGCCATCAAATTGATAACAGCTCAAATTAAAAGATGAAGTTAATTCTTGCTACAGACTAAATTTAGAAGTACACTTTTCAACACGTGTCTGAATGAAATGAAATAAATAAGAAAAGTGATATTTTCTAAGGAATAAATGCAAGAAAAGGTTTGCTATGATCCTTTAAAATATTTGTATCATTAATTTATTCATTCAATTTTATATGACGACATCATAATTTAATATATATAATATATCCGCTCTAATCAGGCTTCAACAGCCTATTTCTGAAACTTCAGTAATACTTCAGTAATATATTTAATTCGAAAATAGCTTAAATAACCGCCTGCGTTGGAAATGATATTTTTAGAATACATAGTGCAAATAAATAAATAAATCTTTTAATTAAAACATTTTTCTTTCCAAAACAGTTTTTATTTTCATTTTATGTTATCTAGGAGCTGAGATATAACTAATAAAAAATAGCTGTTTTCTTTCTACAACCAGAAATTACTGCATAATGAAGCTTTCAGCATATTTTGTTTTTACTTTCTGGCATACTCAGTATAGAGAAAGTATAGTAATGTTAAAAAATTTCAAAACTCGTGATTTTGACCAATCTCCACGTTTTAGACTTCCTTGAAAAAATTAAAAAAAAAACATTTTTGAGAAATGTCTGTCTGTTTGTCTATGACAAAGACAACTCAAAAACGATTTGAGTTAGAAAATTTAGTATTCGGTTAAAAAATTTGGTTTGAAATTTGGTATTCGGTCTTTACAACACCAAATTTAGAGATTTCTATCTAATTTTGAGTAAAATCTGTTCAGAGACACTCCGTCTATCCGGCTTTCGAATATAAGTTAACACGATAGCTACAAAACGAAGAGAGATAAACAGAGAAGATTCGATTATATACAAATTTAACAAATATAGCTAGACACCTTTCAAATTTTGAGCCAAATCCCACTACTGGTTGACAGTCTGTCGGTCTGTACTTTCAGAAATAAGTAACCGCGATAATTCCAAAACTCAATGACTTACAAACATGTCAAATTTGGCGTGAGAATTTGTGACTACAAGTGTAGATTTGTGCTAAATTTTTATTTCAATCGGTTGAGAAAAGCATGTCTAAAGCACAAACTCGACTTTTGGATACTATTAACGCATGCCAGGGACTAATCACCAAAAATCTTGCCAAGTATCACACGATGGATTCAGTAAAAATGCTAAATTCACGTCAAAAGTTAATGTTTCGTAACTCTTGTACTCCCGTGTACTCTTTAGAATAACAAATTTATCAGAAAGTATGCGAGAAAGTTTAGGGGAGACCGGATTTTTGAGGTTCTAACTTAAGACCGCTGGTTCTTAAGTTAGTTCAGTTATAAATAATACTTTTATGACGTTACTAGGCGTCCATCCATAACTTTTTGAACCTATTTTCTTAGTTTCCGGATATTAATACGCAACATATTTACTTTCTCAAGCATATATTCACTTTATAGTTTTCATTTAGATTTTATGTAAATTTCTTTTCGAAAATCGGAAAAAAGTCAACAAAGGGACTATTAGGAAAGGGATCTTATTAGATAATTTCTTCGACTATTTACAAAACTAATAAAAAACTGAAATTCGTAGCAATCCTGATAGCCTTAAAAGTATACAGTCTGGAGGTCATTGAGGTATTTTGTTACTGCACTAAACATATTTTGCATAGGAAATGTCCCACAGCAGTCAAAAGCTGGTGAACATATTAACAAATAAAGGCACAAAGTAAAATTTTATATGGAAAAGCCAATAAATTTCTCAAAATTTCTTAAAGCCAATATACATGAAACTTGACGATAAAAATTTTCTAAAAAATTTCCAACATAAAATGACATAAGATACCAATTATTTAGCCATATTTGCATCTAGCTTTAAAGCAACATTAATCTATATTATGATGGACGTCATAATTTTGAACTGTGGTCAGATGACAAAAGTGACATCTGAGCTGGCACCCAATTTTCCAAACTATCTCACACCACTACTGGGAAGGAATTTGGCTACGACCGTTTTAGCACATGCCGACCCACTTGCACTGCCATGCAGACCCACTTGCATGGCAATTCTTCAGTGGGACCGGGTCTCGAATCTAAAATCCTCCGTTCATGAAACTGAGATTTAAATAAAACTTCCCCGCAGAACGCGAGATGTCACTGAAAGCTTTAAGATTTTTTTTACTCTGAAATATATTTTCAAAACAACATTTCGTTGAACTTTTTTTAAGTTTAATGGAGGTGGGGTGGTATATGGAGCATACTAAATAATTTGCTAGCGAATATTGGCAGTAATAGACAGGACAGCCTAATTTTTTTGAAATTAGAAACGTATACGAAGTTTAAAAAAGACACTCATTACTTTCTACGAATGTTCATATGAAAAAAATACGAGATCAGTTAAAGAAAAAATTCTCGATATATGAAGAAAAAGAAGGTTTAACTTATAAGTGAGAAGAATTTTAGACTACTTTTTAAGGAGGAAATACTTTTTTTACAAAATTTAAATGCATTTTTCTCAAAACAATTTTTTTGAAATATGCGATCAGCATTTAACATAATATTTCTAATACCAATTAAATACTAATTAAACGTTTGTAATGAAATTTTCAGGAAATATTATATACTACTTTTAATAAATTGAACTAAATATTTCGATATACATATTTATATTAGAAAAAAAAATTTGAAAATCTAAAAATTCCTCTATATTGGGACATACAAACCTGCATAATATATTTGTATTTCAGTCAGTCATTTAGATCTTAGTTCATTTTTAAGATAACTATGTTATTTGACTAATGTGTAAAAAAATTATGATTACCTGATTAGAATTTTGTACACAGTGCTATCCATTTTGGTTAAATTTTTTAAAAATTTACTTCAGATTATCCAATTAAAAAAAAATAGGACATTTTCAGAAACTTATTTTAGATTTATCTTTTTCTTTGTGCTATTTAATTAGAAAATACCAATCATAACTTGTAAGAAAAAGTCTTCGAAAGTAGTTAACTTTAAATTGTATCCTTAAACGAAATAAATAATCATATTTTATGTAGTTTGAATAAATTAATATTCTGATGAATTAAGCATTTTAAAACTTTACATGAATCCCTAGTTTATGTGTCATATTTAATAAAATATTCTTGAGGCACTAATATTTTAAATAAAAAAATTTCATTTTTTTAAAACCAAAACTGATTGAATTACGAATATTTATATTGAATATCTATATGAATATCTATATTGAATATCTATATGAATATCTATATTGAATATCTATATAAATATCTATATTGAATATCTTGAATATCTATACGAATATCTATATTAAATATCTTGAAAATCTATATGAATATCTATCTTGAATATCTATATGAATATCTATCTTTAATATCTATATGAATATCTATCTTGAATATCTATATGAATATATATCTTGAATATCTATATGAATATCTATCTTGAATATCTATATGAATATCTATATGAATATCTATTGAATATCTATATTGAACATCTTGAATATCTATATGAATATCTATATTGAATATCTTGAATATCTATATTGAATATCTTGAATATCTATTGAATATCTTGAGCTTGAATATCTATATTCTATAAAAACGCGCGATTTTAAATCTCTCCATCAACTGTATTGAAGAAAATACGCCCATTAATGCCTGGACTTTCTCCAAAGCTGATTTGATTAAAGCTGAAATTGTTAATTGTCCTAAAATAATGATATTCAAAACTTTACAACTCGCTCAGGTTTGATTGCAGAAGACTGGAATATTAAATTGTCAAGAATATTTTACTACATATCATAGGATAGAAGTGATGTGTAAAATGTAGTTTTCATAATTATTTTCAAAAGTGCATTCATTGTCTGAAATAAAATATTATTTACTGCATTTAAATCTTTTTGAAAATAAAATTGAAAACTGAATTCTGTGATGAATCAGATAAATTTTTTTATTGAATGTTTTACTGAACGTTTCTTTGGGATATTATAAAGAAACATTTTGTAGTACACATAACACTTCAATACTGAGGGATTCGATTTTCTATGATGATATCATTAAAAAACTTTATTTGGTTTCAGTAAAAAAAATGCTTTTGTATTTATTTTTGTATTTGTGAAGTTTTATCATTTCCGCTTAAATCTCATTTTCAAATTCAAATTTTACGGAAGTGGACGGAAAATTATGGAGATACATAATGTAACGAACAGAATATCGTAAGACTTCTATAGTACTAGTTTTATGTAGATTTCTAGAATACGGCTATCAAAATTTCAGACTTTAAAATATGTTGCTGAAGAAACAATTAAGATACAAAGATAATAAAGTATTTAATTGAACATTTTAGCGAACATTAATCATGGCGAACCAGCTAGTCGCAATCGGTGGCTAGTTGAAAATAAAGTAAAGAACAGAATCACAAAAGAGTCATAAAATATTTATTTTAAATAAATGGTTTGTCATTAAAAAAAACTGACGCTTTTAATAAGACGAATTTCGCATATTTTGAGGTAATAGAATTCCCGTCTTCCAAACGGTTTTAGCACTCAATTTTGAGTGCAATGAAGCAAAAAAGTTTTTTTAGACAAATGAATAGTTTCTCTTCTCTCTTTTCAGACTTTAATATTCCCAATAGAATGGATCAAAAATTAAAAGTTGTTCACACTAGTTGTTAAAAGTTACTTATCAACTAGCATATTGTTGCTAAATCTTTTTCAAAAATTTTGCACTTTATTCCCGCAAAAGATTCGAATTTCCATTTATTATAAAATAATTTCAAAAGAAGTTTTAGCTTCAGAGTTTCAGCTTCCATTGTTTCTAATTACTTTGGTTTTTAAAGAGTGAAAATGAACTAAAATGCGTTGCGTCGATTACAACGTTTTGGCACTCGCACTTTTTAGTTTGATGCTTCTCAGCAGTTTGATGAGCTTTCAATTAGAGGAATCAATTTTTGTGCCTTTGATCTAATTTTAAAGAGTTTTATTGTGTTTAAATTTATAAAATTTGTATCTATTCACTTATTGATCAATTTTAGGTTAATTATATTAACGTCCCATTTTAAAGCCACATTACACTTATGAATTAGATAAATTTACTTAGAGATCGGAATCACAGTTCAAACTAGATACCAAAGTTAAGTTTTTTTATTAATGGAAATCTAAACAAACTCTAAATTATGAGCTCAAGAAGATCATGTCCATAACCAGAGAAAGACTGAGAATGTGTTTTAGGCTCTTAGTACATGTGTCCTGGCCCTGGATCAGCACAGAGCATAAAAACTGCGTTATTAGATTTAACTGACTAAAACATAAACATATATAAACGCAGCAATGGCTCTGCTATTAATGTAGGACATCGTGGTCTACATTATGTCTTTCTGAAAAGGAGATTGCCAGACGCGTGCAGGTTCGTCAGCTTGATTCTGTCGGAACTTTCTCAAATGCATTTTATAGGACTCCTGAGCATACTAAATAACTGGTCTTTGAGGATGCCAGAAGGCAAATTATTAAATAACTGTGGATATGTACCAAACAAACGAATTTGCCTATAAATTTTAAGAATTTTTCCTTGTATTAAAAAATGTCGAAGATCTATCAATTTTTCTATGGCTGTTATTTTAGAACACTGCTCACAAACCTTGATAAGAAAACTCTTTGGAAAATTGCCAGATGTATCACAACTTCATCTTCTTGTGTATAGTTGACCATCCCACCACCACTGAAGGAAGCAGTATCGACAAGATTTATTACGGCCTACTTCTGCCTTTAGCATAACCAGTCCTTAACACTGGCCGCATCCTCTTCGACGTAGTTGGCCCTCAGCCGCAAGGTGGTCAATCACTGACCTTCTTCCTCGTCTACCCGTATACCTGTCTCCCTGTTAAACAAGGAGAAGGCCATTACTTTAAGAAAATCAACTCGAAAATCTCAATATTTCTCCATATTCTCGTTCCGCAATAATAGAAGTCCAAACACTTTAAAACTTTCAAAGACTTGGTAAAAAAAAAAAACAACTTTTAACATCATGTCCATCAGTGGTTAGAGATTTTCTGGTACCATCAGTACTGTATTTAAGTCCTCATTTTCAACTTTCAGATTATATCTTAATTCCGAGATTTCTGTGCATTACTTTAAGTACTGGTAAACAGTACCTATTCCTCCACAGATGCATTTATTTTCCTTCATTCTACCAAATCTTTGGAAATATGAGGGAAATCTTCCATGTCTATGTGTCACCATATGTGGGAAATCTCCAATGGAAATAATTATTAAGAAATCTATCTTAATATTTATATGTTCCTAATATCTAAATCATGATTATTTTCCACAACAATTAAAAAACTAGATCTCTTCAAAGAGCACACATTGCGTTATTCTCTTTCCATTATTTTGATCCATTATATTATTAACCCTTTGCACTCGAATAGTGACTCGCAGGCACCATTCAAGACAGTGATCGTTTTGATGCATAATTTATTCATTTTTCAATTTTGATTATTAAAAATACCTACAGAATAGTAAAAAAGACTTGGATTAATTTTCAGAAAAAATTCAACTTAATAATTATATATATATTGAAACAATAAAAAAGGCCCTTGTATTAAGTGAATAATTATGCATCGAATTAATTATCCGAGTGCAAAGGGTTAATTAGTAATGAATAACAAAATTATTCTTTTTTCATTAACGATATATATTCTGAAAATAAATGGAAAATTTATTGAGAAAGATAAACATATTCTACCATTTGGTGTAGTGGCTTCTCGAATTTACTGCCGAGATGTTTTGAAAGCTTCTTTCAATCAAACCATATCCATTTTGAGATCCCAGATAATGTCCCCATTCTTCATGGCAATATGCAATAACTTTGAACCCAGGCACTTGCTAAATCATTTAGCTGAAAACCTGCATTCATCTCTGTGATACTTGTTTAACTTAGCAGATTCCACGTCATCATTAAAATATTCTACAGACTGTTTCCTGCAGTAGGAAGAACTCTGCATTCATGAAGATGTATTCAAGAAATAAAGTGACGGTCATTATTCCAAATAGTCTTGGCTGAACGTGTGCAAATTATCAAATTAGACTGTACAATGGCAGGAGTAAGGCACTGAGTGTTTTTTGAAACTTTTTATTTTTCTCTGAAAGAATTAAAGGCATATGCATATTTTTTCCTATAATTAAATTTCTATAAAATAACTTAAAAAAACTTTATTATGAATTCAGTAAGAGAATGCTAATATAAATACATTCGGTGCTGAAAAAATAAAATACATTCGATGTTCAAAATCGGATATTTTTTTAAAGCGTAAAATTATGAGATTAATTAAGGGTAAGATTATATTTGAAACGAAACATATCAGCAAAATTTTTCTCCTGCTGGACAAGATTTTCTGCTATTACATTTTGTATTTTTCCTGATTTCTCACAAATTACTTCTGATCATAATGCTATAACCATTTTCTTTAAATTCGTTTTCATATTAGAAAGGTAATGTGTTCTCTTTGAAAGGTAAGGTGTTCTCATTAATATTCAAACGAATATGCTCAGCTAACTTAGAGTCACTCATTTGTAAAAAGAAAGACGAATCATTCGAGTAAGGGAAGTCGCTAAATAAATTCACACTCAGCCACAGATTAGTTTATGACTGCCATCTTGTGGAAAAGACAGAGACTTCCGGCAAATACAGCATAAGCATTGAAATCGTAAATAAAGACGAAGTTTCAGTATATTTGTTGCCAGTTTAGCCAACTAAAATGATTACAGCTTAGGTTTCGAATAACTACAATGTTTTACTGATGATACGTCCGAGAATTCTTCCAAAATTTTTTTAAATAACTAATTAGTTTTCAATTGAAAAGTACAAGTAACAACATCACATTGAAATTTCACTACCCCCTAAAGTAATTTTAACTTCAAAATAAAATGATTTTGCCATTAATAACAAATGTTCGTAATTTTTAAATTTCTAATATACTTAATAACGCTTTTTTTAGATTGATTATATTCAACTGTTAAATTCCTAACGTGTTCCCAGTATTTTTAAGACTTAATACATTTTGCTTATACATTTTCTTTAAGATTCAGATTTTAAAACTCTGAAATTTTAAATGTTCTTTCACGTTTTTAAATTGATGGTACATAAATATTTAATTTTGATAGATTTTAAATGCTTTTAATTCCCTGCTTCTAGCTTTTATAATTTGTGTAATTAATCCTCATTTTATAATGTACTCTGTCACTAGAATTTTTTCTGTAATTTCTTGCGTGCATTCTCTTTTAAATAAATAAATGTTAATTATTTACCAAAATGTGAATTTAAGAATACATTGTATTCATCATTAAAATAATCAAATAAGTTTACTCTTTTCCTCAATTTAAAAATCAAATTCTCGCATTCCAAATTCTAATGCGGAGGCACTAGAGAAGACTTTTCACTTCGTGGAATGCAATAAAATAAATGCTGTTGTAAAATAAATGGATTGTGGATTATAAAATTCTTCCATACTTGGCGATCAACCGCAGGAACGTTGCTAATCGACCGGACTGAATGAGGCTTTATAGAGCGTTCTTAAACAGGTCTTAATCCCCCTTTTCCCTCCCCAGCTCCCGAAATGATATCTTTTATTTCAATAAGCAGCTTTAAATATCAATTTTTTTCGAAATGAAATAGAAAATTGTTAATTATTGATCGCTTTCAAGAGAGTTGGTTTGCTCGCTTCGTATATATATAAAAAAATCAACATTAAAACTTTAAATAATTTTAGGCAAGATGGTGAAAACAATAGAATGCTTTATTTTTTAAAAATGTAGTATTATTTCATTTTGATATTATTATTTTTAAATTTTAAAGCAAAATATTTTAGGTTTATAAAAAAATGAGAGACTCGGATACAGCAATAAATTATAAATCTTACTCTAAAAAAATTATTAAAAAACAAATTATAAATGCTATTATTATTAAACATTTGATTTTACATTGAACGAGTTTGAGTGCATGACTATCGTAAATTAAATGAAAGGCACAAAATTTAAATTATATTAAAAATGCAGCAGAAAGAAAATCGGGGCATTATGGATTACGCAAATTTTAGTCAAGGGTTTATTTTATTTATTAAATAATTCAGCCCTCCTGACTGCCTAGCTTCGTCACTGCATTACCTTTCAGAATCTGTATGCTATTTTAGCACTGTCATACTGATATTAAATTAATCGTTATTTGACGATTCATTTGAAAATTTCGCTTTTCAAGGGCGTATAATACCGTGTAAGGATTTCCAAAAGCAACGAACGCTAAACAGTGCGTACCAGTCCCGCCCATCTCACGAAGGGTTGCCATTTTTTAAAGAAACCTGATAAATCTGCTTTTCTACATTTTCTTTTAAATACGGGCCGCTACAAAGGGCCGCAGCACGCAAATTGTAACAAGATCCGCGCTCTACTGACTGGCCGACAATCAACAAAGCAGCGACAGTTGTTGCGGACAGTTGTTTCGAGACCTTTATCACTTTTGATTATATAATAATCTTCCACTTTGCGGCTGTTCTTTTTGGAATCGCTGTCTTTTGTTTGAGCTCTAAACAGAAAACAAAGTCATCGGGAGCATTTTTTCGGACCACTCGGCGGTCATCTGGGTCAGGAAAGGGATGAAAAATGAAAATTCGTTTCTAAGTTTCGTTTTTACATTCTGAATATACAAGGATGTCCACGCTTTGTCCCAACAAAAATCAAAGCAATTAGATCGTTTAGCGATTTCTTTTCATTCATTTTAATATTTCACGCTTTCTTTCCTTTTCGAGAGATAGTTTAGAATGAAAAGGAAAATATGGAACAATGTGCTTTGATTTTTTGGTATATAAAGGCTCGAAGGTTAACTGCAGAGCATGAGTTTGCATTTGCAGCAGAAAGCAGCCACAACTCTTTTTGGATATTCCAGAAAAGACATTCAGGTATGAAAAATTTAGGATCATTCTGAACTGTAATGAAGGTACCGTTAAAGTGATTTCCATATCTTATAATACGATAAAACTTTCGTCTAGCTGATGCAAGCAGGCATTAGCGTAAGATTCAGGTAGAACTTTTCGTAGCTATCATATATTTTTATTTGAATAATAGACTTTAAAAGTTACAATTTTTTCCTATCCTGAATCTGTTTCTTGAAAGAGAATGACTAATTAATTCTGTGTTTCAAGTCATAGTTAACTTTAGCTTTTTTTTGTATTTTTATTGCCATTAGACTAAGCGTAATTATCTAAGGCCTCGAGCCTTGGTTCAGTGTAAAGGGGTAGTCTGACAGCAAGTACTGGGTCAAGCCTATTTCTTTCTCGTTTAAAAAAAACTGATTTTAATTTTAATATGTGAGGTTAGTTGGCCTCTCAAGGGGGCTGATCCAATAAATCCACATTTGTTCTTTACTCTCAATTTTGGGGAAAATTCTCACTGCTAGCGTAACAGCAGGGAGCGTTGTTGATATTGATCTACCAGTTTTTGAATAGTGTTAATTCAGAAAACCGACTGAAGATATAATTCTTAACTGTCATTGATTTTTCTTAAGCCCGGTGACGCCTTAATCTCCGCGGCCACTGATCTGCGTAAAATATGAGACAACAAAATTTTGTATCAAAAATGTAACAACGGGATGTAACAACATCAGCCATTAAAAGAAATTTGCACAAGTCGTAGACCTTAAAAAACATTATGAATTAATCAAATAACTTGTGTGCATGAAAAATTCAGAAAAATTAAAAGAAGTTAAAAAAAACTCAAAATGTTTTTAAAGAAAGCAGCAAAAACTTACATTTTAGTGGCGTGTCCAGAAGGCAGACGGACCCCCCTCCCCAAAAGACCAATTGAAACGATATGACTCACTCAATAGTGCATCCTCCTCTCTCTAATGGAGCTGGGTTTTTTTTGTTAGCGTTTTATTTTAAATAATTGGCGGTGGCACGACCTGAACAACCTTTGCAAAAATGCATCGAACATTCATTGAAGACCAACTGTAATTTGATTCAGTCCGATTGCAAT
>JAPMOR010062619.1:10370-36190 GCA_026543865.1 Argiope aurantia | reverse complement strand
TCTTTAAATTACTTTCTTGTACACGAATATTCTTGTAATACTTTTCCGTATTACAAAGAGGAATTTCCATGTTTCATGGAAAAAAAATAATTTTGGAATCATACCTGTCTATCTAGAACACGATGGTTTAAAAATGCTTTGAGTTAGCAATTGAAATTTTGTATATAGTCTGTAGGTTCAATTTGTAAACGAATTTGGCACAAACAGAATACAAACAGAAAAAGTGTCTGCCCAAGTGTAAATGGTTGCGATGATTACAAAACATTAGGATCTATATCTATAAATTTAGTTCACAATTTTCGAATTTAATATATAGATCCGTATAAAATTTTGAACCACATTCAATGAGAGGGTTGGCCGTCTGTAAGTATGTAATTTTGCATGCACTTGAACGCGATAGCTCAAAAACGTATAGCTTGAATAAATGAAATTTGATGCACCATTTTGAAGTTTAGATTTGAATCAGATTTTTAGGCACATTCAATAAAGGGCTAATCATTTGTCAGTCTGTATATTCTCAAGCAGATAAAGATGATAAACATGCAGCGATTTAAGTAAATGAAATTTGGTATGGAACTTTGCTACTAACATTGTAGTTGTGTGTCAAACTTCGGTTATTTTCGGTCGGAAAAAAATGCAGCCTTGGTTCTCCTCACTATTTTACGGAAAAGGGCTCATATGCATGATTCTGAAAATAAAATTCAGAGCACTCATGGCTTTCATGATTTTAGCCAAATCACATTTTTTTTCTTTTTTTTGCACGGAGAAATTATACCTTTATTGAAGAATATAGGGAAAAGTTTCAGGGAAACCATTCCTACCAGACTGAGCTCAAAGCTCGAAATTATTTGACTGATATCGCAGAGACGAGAATTTATTTAATTCAATGTCATCAATTTCCTTCCATCAGTGTTTCTTTATTAAGGAGAAAATAAGTCAATCAAAGCTGAGGTCAACCATTTCGAAAGCTGTGCATAGGAAGAGTCATAAATGTAATGTTCATATTTCGCAAATGAATTAAGTTATTATTCATAACTGCATTGTGTAGCGGTTACATAACTATACTACCTTCTCTTTTGGTACAACAGATGACTTTACTTCATTAAAATCAAGGTATATTTCCCCTGATCCTTCTTGGGGGTCATTATTAGATTGTATTCTAAGTGAGTGTCATGTATTTTTGTGTTTGTTTTGTCTTGTGAAATGTGAAACTTAGAAAATAATTTAAAAAGTGTTCCTGAGATTCGTCTATTATTTTCATCTACCTCATAATGAAATTATAAAGTGTCTCGTCCCTATACAATCGTAGATTAAGTTATTATCATATTTTGCAATTTTGTATGCCATTTCATACCAACGAAAAAGTGACGAATTCTGTTACTTGCATTTAGTTTTATTTTTCAGTATATGAGGTAGAAAAAAAATAATTATAATCGTCAAGTTATTTGACGATTCGTCACGTTTTTATGTTTCGGGAATTCGAGAGAAAAAGATTGATATTAGGTTTGTTTGTCAGTGGATACCCCGATGATCTTAAAAGTAAAATCTAAAAAGATAAAATTTGATATCACCAGGACTGAATATCCTACCAAATGGCTCATTTCACTGATTTTCTCTCTTTATTCGGATACATATGAAACCGATGACTCAAGTAACTAAGTAGATGGATTTTACATACTGATTTATCACTAGATTTTGTCAAATTGTGAATCAAAAAGTTGATTGTCTATCGGCTCGCAGGGATGTGAAAGCAAAATGAAACCTGATGTTCAATCAAGACCTTAGATTTGTACCAATATTTTGATCATCTCGGCCCAGTGAGAATGATGCGAAATAAGTAATGCAATATGATAAGATAAAAAACAACAACAACATATACATTTTTAGGTATAGACACGGAGAGCACGTCTACGAGAGGTGCTGATCAGAGTTTTGACTGAGGATTACCTACACGTCATTAAATGGACAATTCTGCATTTTTTATCCTATTCATAAGTTTTTAAAAATAATTGGTATAAAATCAATATCATCAGAGTTAAACGATGGTGAGTTATATCAGAGTTGAAAGAATTCCTTACACACTTATTAATAAAACTAAAATAATATTGTTTTAAGAGGCGAGTTTACTGATGTTACACATTTGGAGTATATTTGACACAAAAATTTAGATAGAAATTATTAAAGATAAAGTCCATATTAGTTGGAACAATCGCAAATTCTGCCTCAATTTTTCTTGCCCCGCATTGTTCAAATTTTTATTTATTGATTTACAAACGAAAAATATAAACGAAACTTTTGGCTAAAAAACACATTTCTAGACAATTCCTTCCTGTATAAAATTTGATCATGTTGTTGTTTCCAATGGCACTTGCCATAGGCAAGCCCGCTGATTTGAAATCAACGATTTTAAGCCGAAAGGGAACGTCTCTTATTTTAGTAGCGCCAACTAGGGCCAAGAGTACGATTTAGCTACTCACGCATCACATTCGCTTGCACAGCTCCTTTTTAAAGGGGGGCACATTCGCACATCTCACAGATAGAACAAATGAAGGACAACCATGCCCGAACCGGGACTCGAACCCGGGACGCCCAGATCACGGGGAAGACGTGCTACACCTATGCCAGGACGCCGGCAAATTTGATCATTCTTTAGAAATAGCAGCAATGAGCCTGCCAGATGAAAAAGCATATTTTTGATTCCAATTCTAGTTTTCCGACTTGTTGCTTTTGGGGTCTTAATTAGTAAAATTTTCAAAAACATGAAGGGTACGATTGCTTACTTATTTCAACAGTTATAAAAAACATACAAATATGGAATGAAATTCTAAAATATGATGCGTCATAGAAGATATGAATGATAGTATGGTATGTTACGTGTCTAACATCAAATTCAAATCTCAAAATGCTGATGAAGAGGTCTGCTTTTCCTTTCCTAGTCATAGACGGCAATGACTTTTTCCAACAGTATTCATATCTTCTTATCTGTGTATGCAAGTGAATCACAAAATTTTTCCGTACAACTAAATAAACCCGTTCGAGAAACGGAAAAATAAAATCGAATGTTCAGACATACTTCATCATTGGGAAGCATAAAGACGCGCTGAATTTCATTTTTGAAATGACAGATATATTAAATAATACATGGGCAACTGTCAAAACCGTATTTTATCAAATATCTTTGTTCAAAATTTGAAATAAAAATCAGAAATCAGAAAACGAAAGTGGGATGGAGCAATTGGCAATGAGAATAAAATATATTATCTAAGGATCTGAAATTTCTTCCTACTCTTTTTGTCCTTAAATAAATCAGAAAACGAAAGTTAGATGAAGCAATTGACGATGAATATAAAACATATTATCTAAGGATCTGCATTTCTTTCTACTCAATTTGTCCTTAAATAAATCATTGTCTTTGAATTAATTAATTATTTCCTTAGCTTTTTGGGGGGATTTTAATTACTCGCCCTCCCCTTCCCAAAATCAACGGGTGCCCCATATAATGCGTCCTCACTTCATAAGCACATTCGTGTCCTTCATGACGATTGGGTTCATTGGCACAAATTTTTGTATCCGAATAAGGCGAGAAGACCCTCTAGGCGACAAACTGTTCCTGCAAAGCAGAGACTTTGAACTTGACTTCTAGAGCTTTAGGGGGAGGCGAGATGGTGGAATTCGACCTTGATAAAAGATATTTGAACTGCATCTGAGCTGAAAACTGGGTTGGAGTCATCAACCCAAAGCACTGGTTTCTTGGAAGATGGAGTCTCCCGCGAAGCAACCTAATCGAGCTGAAATCTAGTGAGGATATATTTCTCCATCTTCAAGTTCCGTGTTATAAAAGCGAATGGTCACTTGCGCTCTAGGTCAGCGTGTCACAAAACCTACAGAATCAGGAGCGTTCGTTTTCAACGGTTTCAGATTGTTGTCGAGGCAAGTGTTTCACTTTCTGACCGGATTCTGCAGCGCGCTTATCCGTGGGAGGGAATTTTATAGTTGAAAGTAGTAACTTTCTCTTTTACAGGGGGGAGTGCAGTAATCTCTTGCTTGAAATCATCGTGAAGATAACGTTACTTCAGGTAAGCTTTCAATCAATGTCTATGAATGTAATAAAAACGATGTTCTATAGTACATTTCTGTGTTCATTGTGTTTGGTTCGTTTAGATTTTGTCTCTGCTCTGGATGCTGCGTAGTAACAGTTATTTCTAAGGAGCGAAACCCGATTTTCCAACGTGTTACATCTCCAGTAATAAAATCAAGTTAATGAAATTTTTTACATTTTATTTGCATTAGTTTTCGTAATTTTCATTATGCATATCCTATGAATTATATGCTTAAAAGAATTTATTTCTTTTGATTTTAAAAATCCTTTGGAGCTTTTATTAAAGTAAAGATAAATTTAATGGCGACGTCAGTGTTCCATTTAGTCCTTTTGCCTTATTATTTCTTATCTCAGCTTATCCCATGAGGGTAACGTAACGCAAAAAGAAAAGCCGAAATTTAAATAAAAGATTATAAATTGTCTTCCTACGTTACAATACTCCTTTTGTATTTCGTATCTGCAAAGAGATTTTTTTTTTTTTTTGCACTTTGGCAAAAGGTTTATTTAAAAAAAATGCATAGAACATATTCACACTTCAAAATTCATTTTAGAAGGAAAAAGCTTTTAAATAGTGTAGAAGTATTTTATTTGTATGTAAAAATTGCGCTGATGGCAAAAAACAATTTTCCTTCTGATAATTTTAACATTTATGTATTTAAATGTAATTACATGTAAAAAAAAGGGAAAGTAGTAGAAGAAGAAATAAGCGTAAAATTTTCTTTGAGCTTTTATTAAAGCTTTATTCTTACTTTTAGCCCACAAGCCAAACCAGTCTGACAAGGGAACTTTATTAATTAAGCATTTTCTTTTATAATCACTACAGCGATGTAGCTGTAATAGTTTGTAATTTTTTTTGCGTTTCATTTACATGCAATACATGGAATAGAGAAAGAGAAAATATAAATAAATTTGTATGGATTCTCTTAAAATAACACTTGCTACTTTAAGATTTTTTTCTGTTACTTCTATGGTATACTATTTCCTTTTCAATGAAGGACGATGTTTTAACTCTCTGCTAGATTTTACGTACTCCTATGTAGCTTAGTTATATTTTGACCTCTTGACAACCCCTAATCGTCAATCTTTTCGTGGTTTTTCTTTTCTACTATCTTTATATACGTTAGAATAGTAGAATAAACAAAGTTTAACTTCATTTATTCATGCCAGAGTCACAAACCATGATTACATCTGCTAGATCACTATGCCAAAAATCGCAAATTTTTCTTATTTTTCTCATATTTTAATTTGCATACTATTGCAATTTTTTCCTTTCTTTTCAACATTTTTTGCCTTTCTTAATTATTGTCTAAAATCAACTTGATTTTTCTTCTAATATTTCTTGTTTCACAGAGCTCTCTAAAAAAAATAAAACTTTCCAATGAGACTGATTTGTATGAAATATATGGGATGCTTTCACAACATTGTAAAAATAGTATAATGCATACATTTTTTTTTTACGAATTTGACTGTAAAAATTAAAGATTAAGATATTGGAAAGAAAAGAAGCACGCGATGCAAAATATCGACTCCTTTAACATAAGGTCACAAATAACAAAATGCTAAAAAATACATCTTTTATATTTTTTGCTATATTTTTATATTTAATTTAAATTTGTCCTCATGTTTCAGAAATGGTAGAGCTTAAAAAGGCAGCATGGGCTTTAATTTTCAGCTTCGCTCTCATCGGGCAATGCTTAACAAAGCCACCAGCTTTCGTGCCAGCACCCCAACTGATGGAGCAGTTGATTTCAGAAGCTGGAACAGAGCTCATGACCATGCGACAAAGTCCATTGGCTCCATCACAGTTTGCTTTGGCAGCAACTCGTTTCATCGTTATGTTACCGTTCCTTCCTCTGATGATGGCCATTCCTGGAGTCACGGCAGTGGTCATGCCCCTATTTATGGCTCTCCAAGATAGACTGACAACTCTCATTCCCAACATGCCCAATCTCTTTCGACCAGGGAATACCGGAAATAATCAGCAGCAAGGTGGCAGTGTCACAAACTTGCTTAACATTTTCGGTGGCGCTGGAGGCGGCAATCAAAACCAGAATGCCGAAAATACTGGAAATGCAGATGTGGCAAGCGAAACACCGACCATTTTCAGGTTTAAGCGGTCCCTTTTAAAGCTTCCCGCACCGGCCAAGGCAATTAATGAAGGGTTTCGAGAAGTATTCGATTTCTTGGCAAAGACAGATGATGTTCTCAATCACTTGACGAGTGCGCAAGCCGACTGCAGAAGACAAGCAGTTTGTAGAATGTCCTCCATTGACCCCGCCATTGGAATGTTTATTGGAAATATGCTCCAAGTATTGAAGTAAGTTAAAAATTTGTCCCTCAAAAATAATTTCAGAAGATTTAATACACATCGAATCTATGGGAAGACTTTAAATGCAATTAAAATTAAATATTAGAAAAGGGTTATTAAGGTTACTTTTGGTTCTCGAAATCGAGTCTCTAAAATGTGAGGTGAAAATGTTCAGAACAGATAGAAGAGCGCAAAAATAAATAGTTTTTGTAGCCGAAAATGTAAACGAAAACGGCTCGTGTAAGTATTAGCTCGCAAGGAAAAAATGAACAACAAATGAATGAAAAAGACAGGTAAGGTTCCAAAGGAACAGACATTTTTATAATCAAACTTTATACCATCAACTCACAAAGGATAGACTTTAAACATTATTTTAAAATTCTTATCGGCATCGCAAGGATCAACGGTCAATAGTAACGATGTCATACATGGCATTCAGATTTCCAAAATCACCTGATAATCTAGCCACTTGATCTTCATCGTACTCAGTCAGATTTTAGTAGATTGGGCTCTTAATGTCAACCTAGAAGGTATCTGTGCGCTTGAAAACAGCCGATCATCAGGCGGATTCAATCCATTTGATCTATGTGGTACATATGTAACATTCAAATACTGTCTAATCTTCCGCATGGAGTGCCTAAACATTCGTGTGCTAACAGCTGGAGAAAACAAAGATATTCTGGCATGATTTATTATAGAAAGTTGCTTAACGAGTTTTACAAACGACTGAGTAGAATAGTCACAGCGTCCTATTCACAGTAGGTAACGACTATGCTAGTCACACTAATAGTTGGTCACACTAGTAGTTGTACCTAATAACAACCCAAACGGTAATGAAGAATCTTTCCTAGTCGCATAGCGATGAATTCCATATTTGCGCAACGATGCATCCTGTTCGAATTCTGCAGCGGGCTTAACAATAGCGATTCATCTGCGATGTAAACAGTGCAATCTGTTACCTCAATGCGGATATTATGTAAGCGATTTTTATTAAAAATCTTTTTTTTTTCTTTCAATCTTCTCTTTCCGTTTTTATTTTTATTTTTGTCTGATACGTTAAAAATGCTACTCAGTATGAAAACTCAATCACTGAAATGGTACCTCAGGGAGCCTTAACATGCGCATATAGAATGCAGCGCATTTTCTGTGTGATTGCTGTGATAAAAATCAAAAATATATTTGGAAATCCTCCTTTTGGCCGTTTGGATTCAAAATTTGATACCGACTTATAATTTTGATGTAATAAATTGATTTTAAATTTTTTTTATCCAAATCATTGCGTTTGAACGCTATAATGTCCACATTCCCACGAGTTTAGTTTAGTTTAGTTATATTAACGTCCCGTATGAAGCCACACTTGGGCTATTTTGGGACGGACCTCGTCGTTTTGAACCGCGGTCAGATGACGAGGACGACACCTGAGCTGGCATCCCCTTCTCCACACCACACCACACCAGCGGGAGTACGTTTGATCAGGACGGATTTAACGTGCAACAGACCCCCTTACACGACGGTTCTTCGGCGGAATCGGGTCTCGAACCTGAAACCCTCCGGTTCCAAAGCCGAGACCTTACCACCAGGCCACCGCGGCCCCTCCATATTCCCACGAATAGACAGCCCACAGACAACCCTTTGACACCCCGATATTTGATGAAGATAAACAATACGGATTATAAGACCATATACTTAATTCTTTCTAACTGATTTGCTGCATTTTTGAGTTATTGTCTCATCATATATTTTTGCAACAGACAGGTTTCTCTTTTTTGACTTATTTTGTACAACAAATAGATATGACTCCAAAAGTGGATTTTTCAAGCACAAGAATAAAAAAAAGTCTGTAGATTCATTGAAATTTAGAGATGTAAGTTTTTGAAGATTTCTATATTTTTCTTGTTACATTTCATATAACAGAAAGTACACATATTTGCTTTATTTCACAATCCTAATTTTCAATTACTGGATGAGATATTGGCGAAAGTATAATATTGTCCTTAGCATTATAATTCGAAATCCATTTTTGTTTAAGATTAGGGATTTGCAACAATAATGGAACTTGGATATTTGATTCAGGGTTCTGCTGTGCTGTAGACTCTATAGACAGTGTTATTAGTTACATATCACAAGTGAGATTTCTCTTAGTGTTTAAAAGTTAAGGACTGAATGTTTTACTGCTGAGTACTCACTGAACATACGCTGGGATCAGAGATTTTATCGAAATCGGTGCGAGACATTCAGTGTCACGCTACCAGCTCTCAGAAAACTCGGGAAAATGTCGGAACTCCGCACACACATATCCAGTGTGTGACAAATCTCGTTTCTCTTATCAACATCTCTGACCACCTTCACACTGCACAGCGCCTTGAAAATATCCTGTACAGCTATCGTCACACTTTTCCGACAGCACATTTTCGTTTCAGATTCTTCAGCATCGTTGGCCGCGGTGGCCCGGTGGTAAGGTCTCGGCTTCGAGACCCGATTCCACCGAAGAACCGTCGTGTAAGGGGGTCTGTAGCACGTTAAATCCGTCCTGACCAAACGTCCTCCCGCTGGTGTGGAGAAGGGGGGCGCCAGCTCAGGTGTCGTCCTCGTCATCTGACCGCGGTTCAAAATGACGAGGTCCGTCCCAAAATAGCCCAAGTGTGGCTTCAAAACGGGACGTTAATATAACCTAACCAATCTTCAGCATCGTTAAGAGAGTTATTGCATTAGTTTTGTGATTCATTAGTTTTCACTTCGATAATTCTCTCCCCCCCCCCCCTTTTTTTTTATCAAACTAATTCTTTATTTGTCTCCAGATATCGATTTTTCCTTCCCTTCTCTCCATAGTTTTAAAACTGTCGGGATTATAGTAATGAAATATAGTTATCGAAATTTAACATAAGCGATTTTAAACAAACTTACATGCAAACTATAATTTTTTTTTTTTTTTTTTTGCTAGTCAGTATATTAGGATTTCAAATATTTTACAATATACTTACTTTACATAAATAATATAATTAAAATATATATTTCATAAAAAATGATAAAAATAAATATAGTGGATTCCCAAATATGTATGGCGAAGACGACAAAACTGCCGAAATTCTATGACTTCCTATTCCAATGATAACATTAAAAATACCACTTTTTTTTATGAGAAGCAAAATGAATGTTTTTGACTGTTTAGTGGAAGATAATAATTAAAAATGTCTTCAATGTCGCATCATGTACATGGCACCTAGAGGGGTGTAGCAGATATCATTTGCAAAGCCTTGGTATTGTAGATTATTCCTCAATTATTATTATTTTTTACGGAGATAATTATTTTTTACAAAAACCTGATAATTGAGTCTTTAATTTTGAGCTAATGACTTTCTCAAAATTCGTTGAATTTGACATTAATTTTAAAACAGGGAAAAAGCCTCACGCTGTTCAGTTGAATTTTTAAGTTCATTTTAAATAAGTATTATGCTCGAAAACACCTGTTCACTCAAATATCTAGATTCTAAAATTGAAAAAATCCAAATGATAAAGTTTTGAAATGAAAAAAAATATCGGATAAACTGTTTCATAGCCTAGTTGCAGTTTGCAACCTTGTAATACCTCTGACAATTTTTTTAAATTGAAATAGTATATATCTACCTTTCTAGATTTTCTTTGAAGTTCACGAATTTTTAACTCTTTTTAAACATGCTAAATGAAAAATTACTTGGATATTAAGACTTAAAGATGAAAAATTATCATCGGTAAAATTAATTTCGGTTTCAATATTTGCGGTAAGGTTGCTTTTTCTTAAACTTTTTACAACTCTCGCTACAATTCCATTTCGCATATTTAGCTCTAACAGTGATAAATACGAAATACATAGAAGGTTTTTTCTTTATCTTTTCAATACATTTTTCTTATTTTTTTCACACAAAATTTCATGACGTTTGCTTACCATTGAGTGTCTTTGAGCGTGCTTACTTTATTCACGATTTTGGATCTTCATTGATTGCCCTTGTCAGAAGAAATAATTTAAAGTGAAGAAAGAGTAATAAAATGCACAGTTTCACTGAAATATTGTTCGTAAATTTTTTATTTTACTTAAATTTATTATTTCATTTTATACACTTAGTAAATAATATAACTTCAAGAGAGTTGCATTTAGGAATTTGTGGACATCGAAACAATTTTTTTTGTAATCGAAACAACGCATAGAATATACGTAATCGAATTTGTCTAATCGAAACAATGTTTGGATTTTGATGTTTATGTTCTCCATAATTAAATATTAAATGCATATCTCCATTCAAAAGCGTCTTAAAATGAAATTCCCAATGAAGAATTAACTTGTTTAAGAAAATGGCTTTCCCATCGTTTTTAACTACAAAAATATTTATTTAAACATGACTCTGAAGAAGCGTATCAGAAAGTCAAGAGAATCAAAATAAAATACAAACAAAACGGCAGAAAATGAAAATGTTCTTCGTCACAGCTTCAGTTGCTTCATAGATACTTAGGTAGAAATGATAATAAAACGGTTAACATCGTAAAATTGGAAAATAAGAATTATAAGTCAAACAGTTAATGAATCAAAAAGGGTTTTTCAATTTTGTTGTAGCCTATCCGCTTATGAAAATGTTTTTTAAAATATTATTAAAAATTTTTTAAAAATTAAAGAAAACTTCTGTTTTAATCATATTTTTATCATTTAAAAACATTAAATTATAATCTTTATAATCTTTTAAAAGATTTTAAAGATCCTTTTAAAGATTGTTTACTTTTCAAATGTAAGGCTTAATTTTGTATTTCACTGAGCATATCAAAAAATTAACATTGGCGCAAATGACCTTGAAACAGATTCTAAAATAGCAGTACTGTTTACCGCTTCAGAGAAATTTTAGTGAGTAGACAGACCCATTTTCATATTGTAGATGGAATTAGTATAATAATTAATGTATCAGTGCAAATAAAATTGGCGGAAATATTTCTTTAGACTGAAGATACATAAAAATTTTATTCGTGAATAATTAATTTTGTTTAATTGTCGATATTTGTAGAATGGAACGCTGATCCACTAAAAATAGACTAGCTGCAAATGATATCAATGTCATTTTTGGATATGATATCCCGGGTACATACTTAATTCGCAAATACCTTTAAAGCCACACTTCGAATGAAAATGCAGACTTTGGTCCCGAGAAAAAATAGTTACCAAGATGATCAAGAGAGGGCGCTAGGAGAAGTTGAATCTTGAGAACGGCTGCAAATATTTATGTTTCTCATTTTTTATCATTTGAATTTTTTACCTCACCTTTATCGGAACATACTATGAGGATTGCAAACTTTCAGTGTGCTTAAAACTAAAAAAATCCATCTACATCCGTCCCCCTCCCCTTATATCTTAATAAAACATTGAATAGCTTACACGTTTGAATAAGCAACAGCAATTAGCACTGTAAGTACCTACTGTCAAAAATTTTACACAAATAGTTGATCTTAATAAGTGAAGCGTAACATTTTATTTTATCTCATATTCTCTAATAAATTTGTGTTTTTAACGCATTTTTCCCCAACCGACAGAAACCAAAATTTGACAGAGAATTACAATTGCAGTCACAAAATTAGATACCAAATTTGTTATATTTAAGTCTGTGTTTTTGAGAGACCACGTTTATATCCTTCTAAAAGAACAGACCGACAGACATCCAACCTCTTGCTGGATTTGGCTCAAAATGTAATAGGTGCACCGAATTTTATCCTTCCCGCTCTCTTCGTTTTGCAGTTATCTTGTTAACTTATTTTCCAACAGTCGGACAGACACGCTTCTTCTGAATAAATTTTGCTCAACATTTAAAAGAGATCAATAAGATCATGTATCCATTTTCATCTGTCTGGCTCAAAACCTTGCTGAAGGCAGATAACCGAGCATTTGTCCCAGGCAGAAAACAGAAATTTGTCACAGACACATCTTCCAGAAATGTGTTTTTTGAAGTCAGGGAAGTCTAAAACATGGAAATTCGTTAATATCTACAACTTGAATTTTTTTTGAAGATTCCAATATTTCATATTTTGTGCACGAGAAAGCAAAAATGTAAAAGACCATGTGTAATTTAGCATATGATTTTGTCATCCAAAGGGGACTGATGTCTGATTTTCAATCCAATTGTTCTGAGGGATGACAGTTTACTGGTCTGTACATTCATTCGTATAGATTCGAACTGAATACTCAAATCCGCAGCGACAAAAAGAAATGAATTTAATGTGTGCTTTGATCATCAAATTCTGTATCAAATTTTGAACCTAATAGGTGAAAGGAAATTTCTGTAATGCGTAGGGGCCGCGTTGGCCTTTTGGTAAGGGCTCGGATTCGGAACCGGAGGGTTTCAGGTTCCAGACCCGATTCCACCGAAGAACTGTCGTGTAAAGGGGTCTGTTGCACGTTAAATACGTCCTGACCAAACGTCCTCCCGCTGGTGTGGTGTGGAGAGGGGGGTGCCAGCTCAGGTGTTGTCCTCGTCATCTGACCGCGGTTCAAAATTAAGAGGTCCGTCCCAAAATAGTCCTAGTGTTGCTTCAAACGGGACGTTAATATAACTAAACCTAAACTAAACTTCTGTAATGCGTACTCAGTTTTTTTTTAATTATTATATCACGTAATTAAAAATGTGCTGTATTTTGTTAATGTACGATAATGGGGAAAACGCTTCATTTGTTAACACACACATTCGTCTTTTTTGAACTGTTACTTATAGTCTATAGAACTACGAGGGTCTCTTTTTGAAATTTATCTCACTCGCAATACCCGACAAACAAATTCTTTATCGTTAAATCTAAATAATATGTTTTCCGAACTCTCTTTAAATAATGTGAATTTTTTTTATCTTTATGTTTTACATTTCCGTAATTTTTTTAATTTCATTTTTAAGTCTCATATATTTTCTATATATAAAAATATAAAAGAACCCCCCCTCCCGATATTGAAATTTTTTTTCAAAATTAATCAGTTATGATTTGAATTAAGGCATTATAAACAAACGGATTATACTCAATCCTCGTTATCTATACTTATAATAAAGCTCAATGTGTGTGTGTGTATATGTGTGTTGGCGCTCTACAGGTCAGACCATTCAACCTACAGCTACCAAATATGGCACGTGTATACCTTGGAGGCCGGGAATGTGCACCTGGAGGTTATTTTTTCAAATTTTTAATTATAATTTTATTTATTTAAAAATTAAGGGACATCCCCGCGTGTTTCTGCTATAACTTCCGAAAATATTACCGCACAAAAAAGATTTTTACATGAAGTTAAAGATCAAAAATTTATCTTTTAAATGATACCAATGTTTTAATCTTAAAATTAAGTTTCTATTTTTAATTAATTTTTAAATAAATATTTTAACTATGTTTTTCAATAATTTTTTTCGTACAAAATAAAAATAAAATTTAAGCTGCACGAGCACGTTTCGCATTCATGGGAAAAAATTAGCTTTTTTTTAAAGTGTTTCCATCACATTGATTAAAGCTCCAACTAAAAATAAATAAAATCTTTTTGGAAATGAAATCTGCAAAAATATAATTTTCGGCACGTGTTTGTAGGAAATGAAACAAATATAAAATATTATTTTTTCTAAAAAATTCAAGAAAAATTATTTTATGATCTTTTACACTCTCTATATTATTAATCCAATAAATCAGTTTTATTTTAAGGCAAGTTTTGTTTAATATGAACAGGATATCCATTCAAATCAGGGCCACACAGCTAATTTGTAAACCTTTAGTAAGACACAGATATGCTAAAATGGTCTAAATGGAAAATGATTATATTTTATGTAACTTGATTCAATAAATGCTTTAATAAATAATGAATTTTTAATTTTACATAAAGCTTCTGCTGTGGAAATCACGAATAACAAAATGTTCTTGAAACACTAATATTTTAAATAAAAAGAGTTAATTTCCAATCAACTAAATCAATCGCTTAAACTGACTGATTTATGAAAACTTGAGTATCACTATTCAATAAAAAAAGGATAATTTTAGATTTTCCATCGATCGTTTCAAAGAAAATACGCCAATCAGCGCGCAGGTTTCTCAAGATTAATTGGCCTAAGATTATGAAAATGTTGAGTTTTCCTAAATTTCTAACATTTAAAACTTTATAAATAAGTCTTAGTTGATCGTGGAAAATAGAAACATTCCTTCATTTATTGAAAAATTGGTGTGTCCAGAATATGTTACCTTACTGCATTAAATTTCGACTTCATAATTTTTGGAATATATTTATAGGCCGGAACAAAATATTGATTTCATTTGAATCCTTTTGAAAGCAAAACTAAAAACTGAATTTTATGCTAAATCTGAGAAATTTTTGTTGAATCATTGTTTGAGATATTACATAAATTATGAAAAATATTTTGTAGTTCACATAAGACTTAAATACCTAGCGATTCTGTTTGTAATACTCATATTCAATAATAATAATAGTAAATAAATAACAATAAAGATGATAAATAAAATAAAACGCTTGGTTTTATTATATCTTTATATTAATTGCAAATATCTTTATATTAATTGCAATTTCATCATTTCCACTTTAGATTAAAGTTGAAGTTTTACCGGAAATGACAACAAATTAGCAAAATATATATAGTAAATTGAACGAAACGATCTAAACAACAGTATAAGTTTGGTATGACTATCAAAATTGGAAGATTAAAAATGTTTTGTTTGAGAATCTATTAAGAGACCAGTTACTTAAAATATTTAATTGAAAATTGTAGCGAGCGGTAATACTGGCGAACCGGCTGGTCGCCAAAGGCGGCTAGTCTTTTAATATAACTATGTTTGGACAGTGTCCTCATTGTAGTGAGCAAAGCGAGGAGGCTTTACGAAGCAAATTTGGGAATTGTTGCTATGCAACCGTCGGGGGCGTAGCGAGCAGGGAGCTGCTCATTCAGGTAATATGAATAATTTTGTGGAAAAAAAGCAATTGAAATAAATCGTATTTTAAAAAATACCTTTTAATGCTAAAAGCGTTATTTTAATTTTTTGATTTAAACCAATGAACAAAACGAAGTGCTCCATATTACAATAATGTTAGAATACAGTTTTTTTCCTAGTTAAAGCTACTATCTGGATTCTAATTTATTGCATTTAAAGTGCAAATTGAAATTTTCTGAATTTCTTTACTCGCTAATAACCGCCAATCAATTACTCGGTGATTTTTTTCATGGTTGCGATGCTGAACTCCTGTTTCAATAGTACTCCTAAGGGAATGAACTGGAGGTACGCATAAAGTCCGGCTTCTTATAATTGTTTCCGATCTATTCACAAGATAATGAAAGTTAACCAAATTTATTTCCTGCATTTTAAATCCACAACTTAAACAGAAAAATATAGAAATGATAAAAGAAAAGCCTTTATTTATTCTGAAATAAAATTGAATTATAACTATTAAAATTATTATAACAGCAGATTTCCATGGAAAATTATGAGTTGATTTTTTTAATCATTTGGAATATTCGGATTGCGAATAGTGCGTGAATAGTTTATGAATAGGCCATTGACTTTTACTTTTTCACAAGAGGCTCTATTAGCACATTGTGTACGGGTCACGAGATTTCTCGTTTTTAGCAGGCCGAACATTGGTGCCGGCTCACGAGATATTTCGTTTTCATGTTTTTTCAGGCAAATCGATGCATAACAGACCAGAGGCAAATATTTGACACATTAAAAACGCAAAGAAATCTGTAATGCATGCATTTGGGTTAACACATTTTTGGGTAAACTTGCATATTCTAAAATCATCGTAACTTTGTTATTTATAAAGCAATAACTGATGGGGCACTCAACACGAGAAAATTCGTGAGCGGTTCGAAACAGATGAAACGTGAAACGCGAGAAAATTCGTGAGCTGTCCTTAATGTCTTAAAACAAGATACTGCTACAAATCGTGCCGAACACCATTCCACAAGGGATTATGATTTACCAAATATCACTTACTCAAGCATTATTCGATTCTGTGAAATAAATAATAATTAAAATGCAAAAAATCTAATATAATAAATATGTGTATAAAATATATAGTAATTTTAAGAATACTTTATGTATAAAACCAAATGCAAATTGAAAATGTGCATATATGCATCCTATTGCTTGCCAAGCATGCTACTAGAGTGTTCAAAAATGTGAGACCCCTGCGAGCGCGTTAAGCGCTCAGAAGGCCGTACGCAATTTGTTAGCATAAGTGTAATAATTTTCTCAGAATGAAAGGATGATTCCTACATTAATATCCAATTTCTTCTTTTTATTAAAATAGTATTTTTCAAACAGATTTAAAAATAATATAAATGATTGATAAGGGATAACTGATTTATTCTTATTTAATATTCCTCTTATATATTAGTTTTTTTTAACCCACCTGAATCCATATTCGCGCCCTCGGTGCTCAAAATCCCAATGGTGGAGTTGAACAACAAGTCGAATCCCCGCCGCGTTAAGTAAATTAACGAAAGACTCGAATGGCATCAGAAGACCTTGAACTTCAACGACGATCTTCCGCATAAATTAATGGACACATCCCACTTATTCAGAGCTCCGCATACCTTAGTAGGTCATCTCCTGACCTTGTAATTAGATGCTAACTGATGAACTATCGTAATGGTCTCTCCCCATGCAAAGAGGAATGACCGGTGTTGACCAGTGGTAACTAACACGCAACCAGCCATTCGATGCGCGTGGTCGGAAGATGATAACGGAGTTAAAATTCTGATCACGTTTTTTGCGTCTAACGGTGGCTGAGGCTTCTTAACTCAACATCCAGGAATTCTCAGATTTATTCTCTCAGCATTTCTGAAACACATCAACGATTCGAGCCACTTTCTCTTATGTTTACATTTTGAACCGCTCCTATTGACCGTTTGGCTTCAGAGTTTACGGTTATGATGTCAAGCCACGCCTCGAAACTCACCTGTCTTGCTAATTGTTCTTTGGATTTTTCGTCTTCATGTACACATGAGCAATTAATCCATTCGTATAATTTTAGCTTTATGATCATATACTAAAATTCACTATTTAACCTTTCATTGTTATAAATTATCGAATTCAATTATGAACAATAGACAAACAGACGAACATTCTTTTATTTGATAAATCTAATCTTAAGTTTTTATATATCTAGCGTTTAATTAAAAAATTATCAGATACAGAATCTCGTCTATTTAGCTAGATGCATTTATGATTATCGGACTTGCATCCATTCTGACTGACAGATGGACATACTTCTTTTGAAAATTTCGACCACAATTTGACTGGGAATCTACAACAATCATTTAAAGACCGTTTGTAAAATTAACTTCGTCTACTTTGTATCATTTCTGCATTCAAAAATTGATACTCTTGAAAGAAGAGAATGGGCTTTGGTCGGTTTAGTTTAGTTATACTAACGTCTCGTTTTAAAGCAACATTAGGGCTATTTTGGGAAGCACCTCGTCATTTTGAACCACGGTAAGATGACGAGGACGACACCTGAGGTGGCATACCCTCTCTCTCCAAACTTGCACACTGCACCTGGATTTTTGTCTGGAAGGTTAATGAGGTGGAATGTATAGTTTTTCATTATTTAGTATTTAAGGATAGACTGGAGCCAAAGCAGCCAGTGAAGACATCTCCCCCTCCCACTCTCATTTTCTTTCTGTTTCACGATTCCATGCTTTTAATTTCCACGAGTTGCGATGCCGCGGAAGAAGTTTTTCACGTCTTAATTCCTATTGCAGAAAGCGTTTAACCCCTTCAGTACCAGTTTTTTCTTTTCCAAAATTAAGATAATTTAGACTTCTAATGTTTCAAATAAAATATAAATAGCTATATTCTGCTAAAATGAAAACAAAATTTAACTTTAGATGCAATTTTTGCATCTAATGTGTCCCGGTGGTCTTTTTAAATGAGTTACATGTGTCCCATTGGGGTTGAGATGACCATATAAAATACAGTGAAAACTTCAGTCTCTAGTTTTTAAAAAAAATATTTTAAAACATTTTTATTGCCTCTTACCATTTACATATCTAACAATATTCATGACATTTCTATGTATGATACATTGCAAAACAGTTTTTGCAAAGTGCAACTTTATTCATGGCACATACAGTTTTTGTTCGGTTTAAAAATGACACTAAAATATGAATGTCATCACAGCAAACCAATGGGACATGCACTTCAATAAATTCTCCACTTACTTATTCCTTTGGATGATTTAATAATATCAGCGGGACATACACGCCCCTGTGAGGCCCAAAGGGTTAATGAAGAGTTTAATACCACATGGTCGGGATTATGATTTCTTGGAAACAAAAATTCGGTTACGAAATCTATGTATTTAAAATAATAAGAAAAAGAACGAGTCAGTCACTCTGCCCCAAGCACGGGCCAGTCATTTTTTTTTGCCATCAGTAATTGCCCTCCACCCTCTATATGGCAGAGAAACTCTACATAGATTTACACTGTCCGGGGGGGGGGACACGTGACCCAGTTCCCCAGTCAGAACTACTGAATACATTTTGATAACTTTTCTTTCATTTGAAAGCGTATGATTGTATTATCAATGGCTCTCTGATCCCTAAAATTTCTGCCATAACCATCATAACAATTTCGAAAGTGGTTAGCATCATATCAATGATCATGATCCCTAGATACCTCACTCCTCCCATATCAAGTGAAATAAAACCTTGCCGGTGCCCTCTGTTTAAAGAATTTATCAATTTTACTAATTATTACCAACCGGACAATTGTGGTACTTAAAAGTATAATTAGCCAATCAGAATGTTCTATGATTATTGCATATATAATTTAGAATGATATTTTTCTTTATTTTTCTTTATATTATAGTGATTATATTTTTATTAGTTTTTTTGTGATTAGATGTGGTTTAACAAATCCGATTATTGCCACTGCATTATTCTTCCCCTTTTAGCGACCCTATTAATGGTATTAATATAATAAATTTTAATGAAAAACATCCGATCAAAATAAAAGAATATACTATTGTATTATGGTTGTACAGTAACGATAGAGCATTCTGATTGGTTAGCTTTGCTTTCAAAACTGAAAATTATTGGCGAAAATGTGTGAAATTGTTCCAGTTTCTGTGGAGTAGATGATGCTTGCTCTCTTTAAAGGTTTTCAAATGAAGAAAAAATGGGTGATATCAATATACAGATATTTTCTTTAATGGCCGATACTGGGAAACTCTATCAAAGTTTTAATCAATAGAAAATGTACAAAAAAGGATTTTTTTTTTTGCAATTTTTATTGAAAATGAGGAACAATCCAGATGTTATTGATTCTCATGTACATAAAAATTGGAGAAATCCATTTAGTTGTTATGGCTGATAAATTTTTTGGTTTCCAAATTATTTTAAATATATTGATTGTGGCCGAATAACTGGTATCGAAAGCGGCTAGTCTTAAAGTAACTGTAATTATATATTTAAGTGAAAGTATGTATTTTCCACATCTTCTCTTAAACAGCAAGTCCGAATTCAAACAAATTTTGCACACTCATTATATGAGATGCAAGAAAGAATATTATCAACTTTTTAAAATGCAAAAATTAATTAAATATTCAATTAGCAAGAAATAAACCGAAATGTTGTGGTTTTTCTGATGTAACTTCGGAGTAAATATTCTTTTAACATTATCTTCAAATTCTAAATTTTATCATTTCGGTAATATTATTTTGATATTTGCACAATATTTCTTTCAATAATTATTAACTTAAAAAAAAAAGAATTTCAAAGTTTTAAACTGCTTTACCACTATTCTTTTAACTTCCGTTTTTATCTTAGTCCTCATTTTTAAAAAATTGTTTATTTCAAACTTGATTTAGTAATGCCTAAAAAGCAGACATTAATAAACTATTGCAAATGTCAAGTTATCATGCGAGAATATATTATTTTTAAATCATGTGGTATCAATCCTACCGAAAAACATCATGTTCTCACATGATTCATATTTCGCTATCATCAACATTTAGAAAAGCGATGGTTTTTGACCATTCCTAAATCAATCGAGTTCTAAAATTTTTTACACGCGACCACAATTTTTTTTTCGTGAAAAGGCAGTTTAATCCGGTTTTAAACATTTTCTTTTCTTTTTTATCTCAAACACGTTCAAGCTCTGAAGCTTCATATCGAGGCTAGAAATTTTTTTTGAAAATCTGATTTGGAATGTTCACGTGATTACCAACTAAAAAAATTGAATATTTAAAAATATATAAATTTCGATACATCTTCTCGCTGTTTCGCGTTTATTCCGATTTTCTACGTTTAGTCGCCAAATGTAACAACTTTTTAAAATCACTTTTTAATAATTCTAAAAGCGAAAAATTGATGCCTCAAAAGCAATAAATCGCCAATTTTCTGCCGTGCATTCATCCTTTTGTACTATTTTTAGTATTTCGTTCGCCCATCATGTACAACACCCTCTATTCCATACTGCAATTAACATTTAAGATCCGAATAATTATTACAAAACTTGCTTGCTTTCCACATTTGGCACCTCTTTTCTTAATCATTATACATATTTAATAGTAGCAAGATTCATTAAATCATTTTTAAATGAATTTCTAATGTCGATTTTCTCCGTTATTTTTTCAGACTTGAAAGCAAGATTGAGGAGATGGACGCATCTGATTTGACAAAATCAATTCTGAAGGACATCCTGAACGCAGCAAGTGCAGGCCTTCTCCAGAAGAACTGCGGCTCCGTCTACTCTCACTGCACCTTGTAGGCAGTGACTGTCGAATTTGACAGCCTTTTAGTGGAACAATGTCAATGAGACTGCAATCAACTTTTGCAGAAGTTGCGGCAATTTTATATCGTTACATACTGAATCTTTATATGCCAAGTATGTCAATATCAGTCGGTTTTCTTCTTCTTCTTGTGTACAGCCCACCACCCTGCCACCACTGAAGGAAGCAGTGTCAACAGAATTTGTTGTGGCCGACTGTTTCTTTAACATAATCCATCCATATTACTGATAAATTCTCTGAACTGGCATCCTCATCGAGGTGGTTGGCCCTATGCCACAGGTGGTCAGTCTCTGACCTACCTCCTCATCATTTGTCGTCTTGTTTTACGAGCAGCAGGTCAACATTTTGAGAAAACCTTCTCAAGATTCTCTGTGTTCCTCTAAATGTGCCTCCCACAACAGCAGAAAGGCAAACACTTTTAAACTTTAAAATTTTGGCAAAAAAAACTGTCAATTTTCAACCTCCTTTCAATATTTTAAGATTTTCTGGCACCATTAGTATTGAGCGTAAGTCATTATTTTCAATTTTTAAATTCTTTCTCAGTTCTGAGACTTCTATATAAAAGGTCTACCGGAAAGTTCTGTCCGTTTTAGAATGAAACAAAGGAATATATTTTTTCATACTTTGGATAAACTTTATTGAATAATATAATTGCCATCATTATTTATGACTTCTTGCCAGCGTGATGGCAATTTGTATATCCCATTTTTAAAAAATGTCTTATCTCTAGAGGCCAAAAATTGAACCAGTGCTTGTCTGATATCTTCTTCGTTCTTGAATTGTTTGCCCTGCAAGAAATTTTGTAAGGACAGAAACAAGTGATAATCAGGTGGTGCTAGGTCCGGGGAGTATGGTAGATGCGACAGAATTTCCCAGCCTAGCTCTGCGACTTTCTGACGAGTCCCCAAAGCAGCATGTGGCCCGGCATTGTCATGAAGCAGTATGATGTCCTTCCTATTGAACATCGCCGGCCTCTTTTCTTGGAGTGCTGTTTTTAATTTATCCAATTGCTGACAGTACCTCTCCGAATTTAGCCTTTCGTTTGGTTTCAACAGCTCAAATGTATTGGTCCTCGAATGTCCCACCATATACACAAGATTCTCTTGTTCAGGCTCAACTTCGGTTTAGAGGTAGAGGGGGCAGGTTTTCCGGGTTCACAATATGCCCTTTTTCTTATGATGTTTTCATAGGTAATCCACTTTTCATCCCCAGTTATGATTGTAACCGGAGCGGACAGAACTTTCCGGTAGACTTAATATTAATTTAAATAATGCTAAAAAGTACCGATTCCTCGACAGAAGTGTTTATTTTCCTGCATTCTTCCAAATGTCTGGGAATATGCGGGACATCTCCCATGTCCTGATATAATTTGTATTATTAGTGGATGATATTTTCTTATTTTTTTTTCTGGGTTAGAATAATTTCAATGGTGCTGTGATCAAATTACCGTCAATTGCTGCATTTCCCAGTTATTTCTATCTCGTACAGTCGCATCGTTATAGAGTGGCAAGACACCTAAAGTGCCAATGACCCATGCTTTTTTTAGGCTGAGTCCGAGATCTTATAACTATATGGATACTGTCCTATAGTTATTTTCCTATCTTCCAAGATTGAAAAATGGGTTATCTCTAAAAATACTTGCTGTCATACTGACTAATTGCGCCACTGGTATGCATATTTCTATGGGTTTTTTTTTTAGTTTTACGACATTATTTATTAGGCGATAGAAAATCCTTAAATAACAAAACTTTATCAGGTCAAAATATAGTCATTTTCACATTTGTACTATTTTTATGAACTTGAACATATCAATAGTTAAAAGTTAAGCTTCAAAGATTGGTAAAATATATGACTTTTGAGCTGCGCTTTTTAAAATTATTCCATTTTTTTAATTAATATGAACACATATATGGATTTTTGGAATGTACTAAAATACTGCATAATGAAAGACAGTTTGTTTCTAAAAATAATTAGCATTTCTTCTTTTTTCAAAATTATAGATGAAATCCTTTCGTATTTTATTTTTTTTAAAACGAAATGTTATTCATTTGACAGAGAAAATCGCTGGGAAAACTGCACCATAAATGTGTTATTTTAAATCATTTCTATAAAAGATAAATTTTGGGAAATACAAGTAATTTCATCATTATTTCTCATTATTATTTACAAGCAAAATAGAAAGTAATTGAAAGAAAGATTTCATTGTAAAGATACAGCGATTAAATGATTGGCAGTTGAATGCCTGCTCATAAAAATAATGGCGACTTAATTGCTTAACTGAAAAGTATTTTGCAAGCATCATTTTATGTTCATAAACGATTCAATAAGTATTTTTAGAAAAAGCCAAATTAGTTGATTGTTTTACAACTTATCAGAGGCATAGATTTGCATAATTCTGTTGATTGGGAAAAATTCTATGTATTATCTTCATTTTGTATATACTTGTCAATCACATGAGCTGGTTTCAGTATTTTCATTGCATTTTTGATGTATATCTGTTTTTGTAAGAAAAAAATCAATAAATGTAAGTAAAATTCCATAATGTGTTTGTAATTAATTTATTGGAAATTCATTTGTTGTCTAAAGATAAGCCAAAGAAATACCGTGACAAACTCTTATAAAGTTGAGCTGCTCATTTAAATAATATTTCTAGCATTTACATAATTTTATTTATTACTAATAATCTCAATCAACCGGGTGGTTCGATGGTTATATTTGATTTTAGTTAAATCGTGTCTTATAACTCGATACTCGTGATTCCGCGAAATTGTCTGACATTAAGACCACGTTATTTTACTTGTCTTAGTTTTGTTTTATGATCCTTTTTGATATAGAGGCAGTTTCAGTAGCGGTATTAAAAACTGAATAATACCCAATTCATCTAAATTTCGTGATATTGTAGCTTCACTTTTTTATTCACCTTGTAAAAACTACACAGGTATTAGAGAGAAACCTTCAACTATGGAAAAGAAGCGATAAATTTCATGAAACAATGAAGATGACTTGAATTTCAGAACAATAATATAATCTATTGTTTGAAATTAAGCAAACATTTTTAAAAAATAAAAAAAATTGCTAGACTATTAAATTTGTATTATTAAAAAGACAATTGTTTAAATTTTGAAACGGCGTAAAATTTATTTTCGTGTGATAATATTTTTGGAAATTAATGAGCGGAAATGCCGATATTCGCTTAATTTTTAATTAATTAAAATTAAGATTAAAATTTCGGTTGAAATGTACTTTAGTGTGACCCCCAATTTTGTCGCCAATATAACAACCCAACGAAACGATCTTCTAGCAACCCTAATACTGTTAATACCAATACTTATCAGTAAAGATAATTTTAATGTAGAAAGTGGTAACCGTAACTATTTCATATAAGTGCTTGTGTATTTTGTCCGCCATCTTTATGGCGACTTGGCATCCTTGGCGTAGCAAGGGGCACACTAAACTACACTTTTACCAAAATTTCAATAAGATAATCGTTCAGAAGTGAATATTTTCACACTCTAAAGTATAAATGAGCCAAATTTAAAAGTTCTCGGTGAAATGACCTGTAGAGCGCCAACGCAGCCTCATTCATCTTTATTACCGGCAGAGGTAGAAGAGGTAAAGGTAAAACTGATGGTAAAGGTGGAAAGAAATTTAATACCAAGAAGAGGTTATTGCTCACACAGAACCCAGGCACATGCAAAAAGTATAAATAGCTTAAAATTCAAGGAAGTGGGGCGATTAATGATACCTGGACACTTTTGAAGTGTCAGAAATTAATTCTGGTTTAGAAAAGGCTGAATCGCCTACAACGGAAAACAGCGTAGTTATATATAGGGAAAATATTAGACTAATAGCAATAACTGATTGATTACCTTGTTTTTATAAGAACTCAAAACATGTTGCTTCAGAGATCACTTAATTCTAATAAACTGACAAATGTTATAAGCTAAAATATCTATGGAACTTTCAGTATGCTTGCGATTATTTTCATAGAATTTCAGCATTGAAAAGAAAACGATTTTCACTGGTTTTTCAATTGTTTGTTGTTAAGACGATTGATAGATTTGAATGGACATACAAAAGGTTTGAATCTGAAGAACTTATTGAATTATTGGTGGTTATTATCTATTGCAAGAAAAATGAAAAAAAAAAAAAGGATTTAAAATCAATAATGGATGCAGTATTGAATCCAGCATAAAAGCATATTTTCATTTGAATTTAATTGCAGAAGGAAATACAGATCATTTAAACATTAATATTTCCTCTTAATCTTTTCTAGTACCAAATTTAGAATAAGATCAAGGAGAGACCATTTAATATCTGACAATTTGCGATGTTCTTGCACATGATACTACATTACTGATTATATGATACTATTATACGATTCATTACTGATTATATGATACTATTATATGATTCATTACTGATTATATGATACTATTATATGATTCATTACTGATTATATGATTCATTACTGATTATATGATACTATTATATGATACATTACTGATTATATGATACTATTATATGATTCATTACTGATTATATTATACTATTATATGATTCATTACTGATTATATGATACTATTATATGATACATTACTGATTATATGATACCATTATATGATACATTACTGATT
>JAPMOR010062619.1:0-10360 GCA_026543865.1 Argiope aurantia | reverse complement strand
ATTATACGATACATTACTGATTATATGATACCATTATATGATACATTTCTGATTATATGATACTATATTACTGATACATGATTATTACACGTCTCGAATCGTTGTCCATATCATTTTTATAGTTTGAAAAAGAAACACCTTGGTAAAGTCATGAGCGAAACTATCGTTTGTTATGATGTGGAGAAATTTGATGTTTCATTTATAATCGTTCGAAAAGAAATAGAAAATTGAACTCTTCAGCAAAAATGATTATCTGTCTTTAATTCGTAAATTATTAAAATTAGTTCTGCTCGTATAAATTTTGTATTGAAAGAGGGAATAGCTAAAATTCCAATGCATTGTTCTGTTATGGATCATAAAAATTTTACTCGAAAATTTCCACGAATCATTCGCTGACCCACAGCAGTGCACAGTTAAATTTAGGCCCATTAATATTTTTAATAACCTTTAAATTGCCATTTGTTGTACTTTATGAACAATAGCTCTACGTTATTCAGGGTTCAATCGTCTTCCGGTCATTAGGTCTAATTGCATCCCAGATTCTTCGCAAAATGCCATTTGAGTGAGTAGGGCAAACGACCGAACTCGGGCAAGCGCATTTACAAGGTTGCTTGCAAAAACAAACACACGAGACGGTGGTCACGTGGTTACCGACTAAAAAGGGTCAAAGCGCTTCGTGAAAAAACGGCATCACAGTCGGAGCTTCCTTTTTTTCTTCTTTTTGTCGAATCTACCTTCGGAATCTCCTGCCGAACAGCGGCATCCTTTTCAGAAGACAGCGAAGGATTTCGTTCGCTCGCCTGTCTTCACTTGACACTTGAGGATCGACGCGAGGAGCTCCGCTGGCGTTCGGCACTCTCTTGTTTTTTCGGGTGAGTGTTGTATTCCTTATTTAAATATAGTGTGGACCGCTATGAATAAGAGCAAAAACAGCCATTACAGTGGAACTGATTGTCTTGGCAGTTGAAGCACCTGTTCTTGCTTTTTATAGTCAACTCAAAAGCAGATCATTGTTATTCATTTTAAAATTTCTTAAGGTTAAATTTCTTTTAGAATGGATGAGAACTCCTGAGATTTCAAAGCTCGTGTCAAATAGTGGAGATTATGTAATTTAAAGTACATTTCCAAGTACTAAAAAATTAGGTTAAAAAAAAAACTGACAGCTTGGAGAGTAAAACGTAACTTAACCCTTTAAAGGGCCATTTTTTTCTAGTCATATTATGTTAAAATATTTTTAGACTTGAAATTAGAATAAGTAAAAGGATTCATTTAGCTTATTAGATAAATTTAATTTGATTGATTAATTAATTTGGTTAATTAATAATTATCAAATCAGGACATCATTTTGTGTGAGATAAAGAACTAAAGCATCTAAGTTTCCATCTTTCTAAAAAAATTGTCAGAACTTACGCCAACCTATATAAATTCATACAAAGATTGATAAATTTGGTGGGAAGCATACTTCCCACGGCCCTAGATAGGGTTAAAATGTGATGTAAAGGAGAACCTCAGTAATTTTAAATAGAACAAACCACAGTAAAAATTCGAATGATTTAAAATGGATTTTACAAAACAAAGTTTATAAGTGAGAAAGCAGAGAAAAATTATCTAGCCAAAAATGGCTACGAAGATTAAATGATAATATTTATTAATTTTAATCAATAAATAAACAGTAACAATTATAAAATAAAAGTCACCAGCCTTAATATATAAATAAATTGTATTAACTCAACAATATGCAGCATTTTGATAATCAAAAAAGAGTAATAAAACTTTTGCATAGATGTAAAAACTTATTCAGCCTTAATTTTTTTTTTCATTCTGGGAAAAAATTCTGAATTTTAAAAATCGAATTAATAAAAAAAGAAGAAGAAATAAATTTAGATGAAATTTTAACATGACTTTAGTAGGAAATGTCAAAAATCTAAAAATAGAACTAAAAGTGTAAGAATAATCCCATAATATTTAAATTATTTTAGATTATGAGCACTTTTTTCTTTTAAGTAAGAACAAGAGGTGAAGAACTGATATTTTCAGCTTCTTTCATGTATCTGTGAGAACAATTTCATTTTTTTTTCCCGAACAAAAAGCTGAGAAATCGCAGACTCGACAAAGTACTCAGATACACTAAAAATTCAAATATTTTGAAAACAATTGAAAATTATTTCGTAAAGTCATATATATATATTTTAATGTTAAGCAAAAATGATTTATGTCCTAACTTGACGAACACTATTATTCCATTCATTTCACAACCCTATTCAATCATTTATTTATTACCTTATTTCATAACCTCATTCAATCGTTACTTTAGCACTGCAGAGTCGGCAGCAACTGAAAATCACATTAACCTGTTGAGCACGTCAAAACAATTTAAATAAGGAAAAATGGCGTTCATAGAACTGAATCCTGTCTATAAACAAAGAGAAAAAAATCGATTCTCTTCTCTTTATTCTTTGTCATATAAACAGTATGGGGAAAGTACTGTCATCCTCAAAAAATTCGAACTCGAAATTTTGACGAAATTTCACGTTTTAGACCCCCCCCCTAAGTTCGAAAAACACGTTTTTGAGAAAATGTCCGTCTGTCTTTCTTTGAAACAGATAACTCACATGCTTCGCGGTAGACGGTGAAAATTGGTGTGCGATTTTTTACACCAAATTTGTAGATTTCTATTAAATTTTGTGCAAACTCTATTCTGATGAAATCTGATCTGATCTGATCTGATCAGCTGTTCCGAGGAAATCTGATCTGTCCAACTGTTATATAAGTTAATGCGATAAGTACAAAACGAAGAGAGCTGCGTAGATAAAATTGGGTACGCAGGTGTTTACAATACAAATATTAAATCCATCAAATTTTGAGACTAATCCCAAGACAGATTGAACGTCTGACTGTCTGCCATTTCAGGAGCGTGTAAATACGATAGCTCAGAAACGCAATGACTTAAATGTATCAAATTTTGTATGTGATTTTGTGACGGCAACTGCAGCTTTGTGTCAAATTTTGGTTTCAATCAGTTGGGAAAAAAAGCCTAACGCACTATTTGGAAAACCATTAACCGCATGCCATTCATTACTCGCCCCAAAACTCGTCAAGGATCACACGATAGATTCAGTAAAAATACTAAATCTGCGTCACAGGTGAACTTAACTATTGTTCGCCCTTAACTACTATACTCCCAGATTTCTTAACTACTGTACACCCAGAGCCTGACTAAGGCAGAGGCATACGGGGTCGTTGCCCCGGGTCCCACATCAGAGGAGGGCCCCCAAATCGAATAGCAAGTTTATTTTACGTTTCCTTCTTTAATGAACTTTTTTTTAACATTGCTTTCAAAGGCAAAAAAGATAGAGGGGGTCCCCAAAGAAGTTTTTGCTCCGGGCCTCTGTTAGGCTAAGTCGGGCCCTGTGTACACCAATGCGATGTAAGGTATTTTCTGCCTTGGCCAAGGTCCAGAATTGTTTGCGGGGTGGGGATAATACTATTATTAGAGAGTAACGGAGAAAATTCTGTGGAGATCTCTCCGACAGGTTGGAAATGTGCTGTGAACACGTTCAGCGGCCAAGGCGTTGCCATTTAGTCCATGCCTCAACACTGAAACTTCAAATTCCCATAAAAATTGGGACAATACGCAGTCGCAGTAAATCTGCCTCTCTGTCGATCGGGTGCACGTGGTCACAATGACTCAGAAATCGATAGCGATAATGTGGATGAAATTCTGGCCATCATTTTATAATCAAAACTGCAGATTTTAGCAATTATTGGACAAAATCTGACAAGGATTTGATAGCCCGTCGATTTAAGCATTGCTTTAAAATCCAGTTCCTAAACCTTAACAAATCTTTACGTTTCAAACCTTTCTACGGCCATTTTCCAATTTATCTGTGAATCTGATAACTTAAAAATTCAATAAAATGAGTGCATAGATTTTAAAACAAAATTAAATTTCAGTTTTACCAGATCATCAGCGAAAAGTTTTATCGCTTATTGAATGCAAAGGAGAAGATGTTGAGGCTGGAATAAACGGCTTTCTTCTGCTGTTGGATGCGTGGCAGATAAACCAATGTGTTCGTTGAGTCCCCATAGAGTAAATTCAGGATGTCAGATTTGTTGTTTTCATTAGTATTATTAAGAACTACTACTTTTGGTAAGGAAATATATCGTCTTAATTTATCACCACTATCTGGGTTTAATGTAAATGTGAAAAATATAGCTTTAAAGCATGCTTTATGTAAAAATTCTATTTGGGGCGTTAACCCCTAATAACATTTCATGACATTTTTTTTCCCTGGAGGCACACTGTTTTGCTTTGCAGAAAGTAAGAAATGCTACTCAGGATGACGATACAAGATAGAGGCTGGGTTTACCTGAAACGCTATATTTCGATTTAAAGCACTTCATCCGATTCAGTTTATTATATGTAATCTTTATATAAAAGTACAGTTCATTTTGGAGCAGTTATGCCGATAGAAAGAATAAACTTTTTTGAAATTACTTGAATTTTTTTTTCCATGGGAAGGTATGATTACTACATGGGAATATATGTGTTCGCGATAGAACACAAGAGTGAAATTGTGTGAAGTTTTTTTTTCCTTAGTACTCTTATTTAGAGATTCTTATAGGGATTTCTTTGATACGTGTCGATTTATGAAAATGAATCTTAGGTACCTTTGGAAGGAAGGGTGTGGTGTTAGGGATTTATACCCCTGTTCTTAAATTTTGAGTGTTGTGTTTGTCATCCACTTTTGAGAGCGCGTGTTGGAAATAATTAAATAAAAAGCGGGATTTAAATCAGAAAACAAGAGAAAATTTTAGAATAAAATAATATGAACTAATTTAAGATTAAAAAAAGGAAATTAATTAAAATTTAAACTTGCTTCAGAGATATGTATAATTTCTTAGATTAGCTTAGTCCCGGAAATACATCTTTCATGTTGTAATATTTATTATTATTTAATTATCATTAAAATTTCAAAATAGTTAATTTCTTCTAATAAATAAGTGTATATTTTACTTTCTATCTCGGAAAATGAGATGGCAACAATTGAATAATCGTTGTATATTTTTTTAAATGGTTGATTTTAATAGTGTTTAAATTATACATCTTTAAATTTACTTCAAGGTAATATAGTATCTTTCGGAGGAGTAACCTGGGGCTTTTATACCATAATATTTTTCCAAACTACAGTTTCTTCTCCAGTACCATAGCTCAAAAACTGATATTGTTATCAAAAGCAAGTTAAAGGAATAAAAGTTGGTAGACATTTTTTTTTTATCATTAGAATTGTAGATTTGAATGAAATATTAGATTCAATCCGCCAATTTCTATTTGTCTGCCTGTTTGTGCGACTTGTGCACTTGGTTGAATGGCATTCGGATTGTGATCCTGATACTAAAAATGTAAATCAAATTTTTGTTCCTTTCAGAATAAAAGACTTATGAAATATACATTCAGTTTCTTCAATACATCAAGAAGCATAAAGTACATCATTTTGTGCGTGCGTGCAAGGAAAAGGCAGAGGAAGAATTTTTTTTATTTGTGCAGTTTATGTTTATCTGGGGATTTTTTACACTTGTGATCTTTAAAAATCCTCTGTAAATCTCGAGTAATTGGTATTCCATGATTCAAGATTGTATGTTTGTTGGTGAGCAGTTTAGCAGAATCAATTTGAAATAAATTAATTTTTTTGTAGTTGTTACTATTATATTGACAGAGAAGTTTCAATGAAAAGAAGACATGGTTTTAGGTGACATGAAGACATTTATAAATTCATCTTTTCCGTTGAAATGTGAAGGTTAGGACGGGTGATGAGATATTCTGTCTTTAAATGTAACGCCCTGCTCTGTGCTATTTTAAACAAACTATCTCCACCTAAAGTGTCCTTAATTCTAATACTTGTCAAGGACATTTTCCTTAAATATTAGTAAAATGCAAAACAGGGAGAAAAAATAAAAACATTCGCTCACTTGTTTTGGATGTTAAAAATTAAAGCAAAGAAAATGTTTTCAAATTAACTTTAACACTTTAATTATTTTGTTTTCTCTACAATCCTTTTTTAAATGATACCCCCCCCCCCCACGATGAGTGTTGTTCCACTCATTCAGTTAAGAATTCATAAAATGATGCATTTGTAAATTTTACACCAAACAAATGAAAACTTTAGCTTATGAGTTTCATGATAGATAATTTGATGCGCGGACAAAACGGCTAAAAGCATTAATAACGACTAAAATTTGTTTAATAACCAGAAGAAAAAAATTATTTAAATGCAAGTCATCACAAAAAGAAAAGTAAAATACTTTTTTTTTTCTTACAGCACAAGCATTTGTTTTAATTTTGAAGATAATTGCTTGAATAATATTTAATATGGCAATGCAGATATGAGTGCAATCTGCAACCGATTATGTATAAATATATACTGAGCAATTTACTTTCAGCGAATCCGAATTCGTATTTATCAAGTGATTTGGAGTAAATCTAACAGTCATTCTAAGTAAAGAAAATTATTTCTTTTTTACACACTGTTAGTTCATTTCTCTTGTTTCATGCTTTTTCATGCTTTCGTAGCTTCATTTTCATTAAATGGATTGATTAAATTCAATGTTATATCTTCACCGGTGATGTTGTTTGGTAGCGAAAAAAAATAATAATAATTAAATGTTATAAATTAAATACTAAAAAAAGGAAATGCTTTCTTCGAATAATAAGAAAAGGGAAAAAAATAATTTCTTCTTTCTCTAATACAATTGTGTTTTTTAAAACTGTTTTTATTTATATTATTTTTCACATAAATTAGTTACGCAGATTTAGAAAAATGTTCCCAGAAAAGAAAAATAATCGTATTTCAATGCATCTTCGTAAAAACCTTAGAAAATTAGAAAATTAAAATCAAACAAAAGGTAAAATTTAACACTTAATGTAAAAATTTTAAAAAGATAATTTTATTTATTTATTTATTTGAAACATTTTGCTTTTTTTATTTAAACACATTTTACTGTATTGCGTCATTGGAAAGGTGAGACGGCCTAGTAACTGTTTTACAATAAACAAGTGTCTCTAAACTGCTACTTTGGGTGGTGCTTTTACTTTCTCGTACCCTATATATATATAGACAAAGTGTTGCAATCGTCAAAAAATTTGAACTCGACATTTTGACGAATCTCCATTATTTAAACCTTTCTGAGGTATCGTAGGTCTGTGATAAAGATCATTCAAAAAGGCTTTGAGCTAGACGGATGAAATTTACACGTAGATTGCAGATTTCTATCAAATTTTGAACAAACATCCATGCAGAGGAAATCTGTCAGTGTGGGCATCCGAATGTAAGTGGACACGGTAACTACAAAAAGAAAAGAGATGGATAAATAATGATATCTATTGTGTAGACACCTTTCATATTTTGAGCCAAATCTAACAAGGGATCGATCGTCTGTCGGTCTGTACTTTCAGAAGAATGTACATCCGGTAACTTAAAAACGCAATGACTTAAATATATCACATTTAGTGTGGGATTTTAAGACTAGTAGTTTTTTGTCATTTTTTTATTCAATTGGTTTTGAAAAAAGACATATAAAAACAAATTACAATTTCGGATTCTATTATACCGCATATCAGGAATTAATCGCTTAAAAATCATTAAGAATCACAGTAAGAATTAGTAAATTAAGAATTCAGTAAAAATTAACGCCAAAAGTTAATATTTGGTGACTGTTGCAGACCAAAGTCATTCAAGGCATTATCTTCCTTTTCCAAAATTAACATTTTTTTTTAATGCTGGGGTGGGGATGAGTTATTAGAGAAAAGGCTAGAAGGTCTGAGGAAACCATTCCCACTCGTTTGTTATTAAAGTTATCATGGGCAGTGATGAGACATATTGATAGATTCCATTCATGGGTAGTGGGCCCGTTATGCGTGCCTCATAGTATTTCTGTTGTTATTTGCAGCATTCTAAACATTTTCTTTTCACATTCTAAACGAGGCCAAGGTGGCCTTGGGGTAAGGTCTCGGCTCCGAAACCAAAGGGTTTCAGATTTCAGATTCGAGACTCGATTCTCGAACCATCGTGTAAGCGGATCTGGTGTACGTTGAATCGATTCGGACCAAACGCCCTCCCACTGGTGTGCTGTGGAAGTTTGGAAAGGTGTTATCATTGCCATCTAACAGCGGTTCAAAATGACAAGCTCCGTTCCAAAATAGCTCTAGTGTTGCTATACAGGACGTTAATATAACTAAACTTTCAATTTCTTTTAAAAAAAGTGCATAAAGTATTGTAACCACCAAAAAGATTTTTTTTTGGTTGTTATAATACATACAATGGTAACAATGGTTTTTTTTTTTTCTTCTTTTGGTAGTTTGGTTCTGGACATTTGGATAAGGTTTTAGATCTCTTTGAGTACGAAAAATCCCGTTATGGGAATTTCGTCTGTCTGTCGGTCTGTGAATGAGATGATAATGAGCACAGGCATGAAGTTTGGTATATGTTTTTTTCACGAATTGGCCAAATCAAGCGAAATCAGTTTTTGAGAAGTTCATTCTACAAGTGAATAAAATAGGTTCAAAAATATAAATAGCTAACTGAATGAGAATCAGCATGCAGATTTATCATTACAATCGCAAATTTGTATAAAGTTTCTGACTCTTATCGGCTTGTATTATAACAGTGTGGAAAGACCTCACATGAACAAATTAGAATTTCCTGTTTTCAAGCGTTTGTTTTTTGATAATCTTCTAAACACTCAGAAATTCTTTTTAACAGATCAATTTATCGGTAAACGAGGTAATAAATGATAATCCATATTAAAAATGAAGATGAATGTGGTTACGTATCTCTGCATGCGTGTGTATGTGCTCTCTACAGACCATTTAAACTGTATCTACTCAATTTAGCTTATGTATACCTTGAAAGACAGAAATGTGCACTTCGAAACGATTTTTTTTGAAAATTTAATTAGAATTTTAATTAATTAAAAATTAAGTTTGAATTTTGACGTTTAACCGCTATAACTTACAAAATATTATCGCAGAAAAGTAAATTTTACACCGTTTGAAAATTTAAAAATTATTTTTTTTTATTCCAAATTAATAATTGAACAAATTTTAGCTGAATTTTGGCAACTTATTATATATCTGCTCGATTTCCAACAATAAATTTTATTGTTTTATCAACTATCTCATTGCGTATTTTTTTTCCATTGTTGAAAGCTAAAGAACAAAGTTTTTGTTAATATCTGTTACGAAATATTCGCAAAAATTAAAATTTCCCCTGTCGATTTCTAACGCTCACTTTTTGAAGGACCGTATATTAAATTCATTTGTTTTTACAGATATATTTCTTATAAAGCACGAACTTGAACGGCCATTATAAAGTTGCAGCTAGTTAGATATTAAACATATTTTAAGTTTAGACAGTTTTAATTTAATATGAATTCTGCTTTCTTTAAAAAAAGAGATAAATTTAGATTACAGGACAGATTGACTGTTCGAATGTTTAGTTATTTTTTTTTCTTTACTGCAGTTACTTTTTGCAAATAAATGAAATAGAGTTGCAAGGAAATCGGTACCATTTCTTGCTATTCAATAAATTAATTAATGCTAAAATAAGAAAATTATTTAGTATATTATTTATATGCTCAGTGACTTGATATTGAGCATTCAATCATAAATTTTTAAAATTAAGTGGAGAATATTTAAAAATATCCATAAAATTATTCCCTCAGAGTTATGAAGTAATCTCCACTTTGCAATTGCGTTTAAGGAAAAAACAAACAAACAAAAACATCTTCCAAATCTCTAGTCTGAGATATCGTTGCAAGACAATATGCTTGGTTCTATTCGTTTGTATTTGTATTGATTACATCAGCCTCTGCATAACATTCGTCACTCTGATAGTAGTAAACTTATTAAATCTTCTCTCCGATTAACAATTGTTTCTACCTTAAAATGAAAGTCCAACCTTTTAATAAACACCGATAATATTATTGACTTGAAATATCGGTATTCGCATCTCAGAAATCAGCAACATTTTAAGGGAAGAAAATGGGTTCATAAAAATTAAGACGCATGCCAATTTCACAGAGAAAGAGAGGGGTGGACCTTCTCTGTGGTTAAAACCTTAGTGCTGGATTAACTAAAAAAAGACTAAATAGTGATTTGATTTTAAAACGGATTAATTGAAATCGATTTAATGAAAATGCTTCAACATTTAAAGAAAAAAAATATTTATATTTTGAAAAATTATACTCATATTAATTAAGTATAAATCTGAGACTATTGTCTGCTTCACCGAAAATCCTGGAATAAAAAGGAGAAAAAGTATTATTTCGCTATTAACAAGCTGAGATTTACTTAATATACAAT
>JAPMOR010062610.1:0-10004 GCA_026543865.1 Argiope aurantia | reverse complement strand
TTTAAATTTTTAAGCTGTCATTGCAGCTTTTTCTGATGTAAAAAAAAGGAAAAATTATTCATTTTTTAAAATTCTTATTCGCTGTTTTTACATTCTCTTAATTAAATTGGCTTGTTTAATACTTGCAAAAGAGAAAAGTCACTTTTCACTCCTGCCCAGGTTTCTAAAATCTCAGTAATTGCGCCGAAAATTACATATATTAATATTTTCAGTATCTAACTATCAATAAGAATTCTCCATCATGAAATTTTCATCGTAGAAATAAGAAATTATTTCTTTATGCATTTCTTTTCATAGAGTATAAACACTCTGTTTGATAAAATTTCAAAATTTGATTTCAACTTTTGGTGAGAAAATTACATTTGAAAGGCAAGAAATTTAGGAAAATAAGTTACAAATAGAAAGAAATTATAATATTTATTCTAATTTTCAAAAAATACTTTACAAAATTCAAGAGTATCTACAAATAGTAATAATAAAGAATAAATACTAGAAAATATAAAAAATATGAAAAACTTATTTTGTATAACAGGCTAAAGATTATTATATACATATATATATATTATTATATACATATATATAAAGGGAATCCAAAATTAAATTTAAGGAATTTAATTTTGGATTCCCTTTGGACATATAATAATCCTAATAGCCCGGGATGGCCTGGTTGGTAGGATATTTGATTCACATCCCTTCATTGTGAGTTCCATCCGCCGTGGAAGAGTTTCCGTGTACATGGTGGTTGGTGCACATATAAATCTTAATCATTATCGCATCGTTAAATTTCTTCAACATTCACCAAACCGAACATCGGTGCATTTCTTTTTTTGGAGATGTATGAAATATCTTTTTTTCTAATTTAACATCAATTTAAAGCTTAATATCATCAATGAGCTAAAAGCATTCAATGAAAGATTCTACTGTCAGTTTGAATGCTTAGATCTATTTTGCATTTTATTAGTCGTTTACGTCAACAATAACTATATATTAACAATACAATCAAACCATTTTCAGATACAGCCTGAAAAAGAATAGATCCGTAAAAAAAATTATTACATTTTCAAGGATTTCTTAATCGATTATGCAATATCTATTTTTCTTTAAAATTGTAAATACTGGAAAGATAATTTAAATTTTATCCAAATCTTTCATATTTATATAAAAATTTCAAACGTTAGACTGCAAAAAAAATATTGTCTTTTCATTGCAGAATAATAATTCTGCAATTTTTGCTATTGGAATAAAAATTATGTCCGATTTAGACTAGATATTCCTTTAAAATCATTTTTACAATATTTCCTTTTTCTCTTCTTGTGAACTTTTACATCCCTTATCAAATTGCTTTGAACATTCTCAGAGTTATGAATTACAATATGATCTCCGAAGGCATCTAATTCAATGATTATATTCATAATCACCAGTTATTCTGTATAATCTGCCGCAATTTAGGGAAATGTGATAAATCTATTCGATATACTACGAAATGCCAGAATTCCCAACAGATTATACAATAGCCAGACAACAATGGTGTGCATTAAATGCATCATGGTTAATTAATATAATTATGGGATTGCTGGAGGATAGGCACTTAATTGATAATTAATATTGTTTTTTACATTAGTCTGTTGAAGCAATTCGTTTTTCGGTGTGTTCACACGTATTTTATATATGATTAAATATTTTCGCATGTTCATTAAATCGTTACGATATTAATAAAGCTTATTATTTGCATTTATTAAAACATCAGTTTTTCATTTAATCTATAAGTACAAAAGGGTTTGAACCATATATGCGAGGTCCAGACAAATCTGGTGCATTTGAAGATATGTTTGCAAAATCTATAAAAACCTCATAACTTAATACAGTTATAAGATATGAGTAATTATAATGGTTGTTCAATACACTTCGAAACTCAAATTTTAAAATTTTAAAGGCAAAAAAAGGTTTTTATTTAATATTTTGATTATTTTTCATGTGTATATATTACCCGTATTATCGTTTGCAATAATAGCAGGGGAAAAAATCAATGTAACAAAATAAAATAAACAGTTGTCATTATAAAGTATTTTGTTTTAAATGTCCAACGCAATTTATTAAATTTTGATAAAAAAATTAGCTCATTTTTTAAAAAATTTAATTAAAACTAAATATTTGACATTTTAATTTTGATATATTTTTCAACTTTGAGGTTTCATCCTAATTTATAACAAGAACCGCACAACTTTTTCGTTTATTTAAATTAGAAAGTATTTTATTAAATTAGAAATGTTTTCTTTATGAGTTCAAAGACTTATTCGTAGACACACAGTAGAAAAGTGCGAGAGGGAGAGGAATTCTTCCGTGAATTATTATTCATATATCAAATTTCCCTCTAATTTGGAGTTAGCAAGGCACTAAGTGAAACTTATATTCCATGAATTATGTCACAAGAAAGTCCTGTCAGTACTACTAGTGTATTGAATTCAAGTATCCATTATTGAAAAGTCTAGCATATTTCCTATTTTCATTTCATTAATTTGCAATCCAGGATTCGAAAAGTGAACTGTGGTGGTCTCGTGGTAAGGTATCGATCCAGGTGTTGGAATTCTTCGCCAATAAAGATCTGACGTGTATACGGAACTGGTGCTCATTAAATGTTGATATCATAGGTCAAGCTTTCTCCCAATGACGTGGTATGGAAGTTTAGTTAGGAGAGTAAATGCTTCAATGAGTCCTTATCTAACTAGAGTCCACGGTTACGAGGCATCTCTCATAACCGTATAAATTTAGTACTGCTTTCAAATGGGAAGGGAATAATTAAATAGGAAACCTAGGTTCATTTCAAAAGTTAAATGCAAATCTAAAATTTTAGTATTTTCCAAGTTGCTTTAGAGTTAAAATTTATTAAATGCATCATTACAGGAATAACTGTAGCGCGATTACGATGCGTAGAATCTCTGGTAAAATCGTAATATTTGGTGCAAATAATTAAAAAAAAATTTGGAAGTCATTTGATTTTTCAGAATCATTGAAACTATTTTTAAAGTAAAACATATGTCATTTAATTTATAATTGCCTTAAATTTTTTTTGACCTGTCACCCATATTGATCTGGTCTCCTATTTTTTTATCTCCCATTGTCATTTTCCACTGTTTGCTTTTTTTCTCTTCTGTGTTTTTTTTACACTAATAAGCTATAGGCTCTCCAAGAAATTGGATTCAACTAAGTTTCTACGAGTAAAAAAGTTCGACATTTTTTCATTGTGCATAACGAGGTTTTATAATAATAGGTGCTATACTTTGTTCTCCAAATAAATATCGCCCAATCCAACCAGGGGGATTCTTAGCCATTTCAATATAAATTCATCTAAGCCTGTCAAAAATAATGCATAAAATTTTCATTATTATTAACATTAAGTAACGTATTACGAATCGCTTTACCGTCTGTTTTAATATAAGCATAAGGTCATATTATTCTGAGTAGAAAATTCCAGGTTTAGACTTTATTAAGCTAATCGCCTTGGAGGATTCAAATCTAACAGCTACCTACCTTCTTTTGTTGTGATCCATAGTGGATGATTCTATAGATTTTATATGAATTTTGTTAACAAATGCGAAATTACTAAAATAGAAGAGCTTTTTATTCGGTATAAACATAGAAAAACTATTACTTTTGAATCGACTATTTACAGGGAAAGAAACTTTTGATGACGTTGTACCATTTACAGTTGCTAAATTTATTATTATACTTTGCAATGAGAACTATGCACAAAAATTTCTATTAAACGATTTACCTATAAAAGTTAATTCTTTCATACATTCGCTTCAAAGTGAATAAATCTAGTAAATAAAAAAAAATATTTCCCTTCAGACATGAAATAAGCAATAATTCAAATTTTTGTAAATTAAATAAAAATGTGATGGTTTTATAAATTTTATTCTACATAAAAAAATTCTAATAAAAATACTATCATAAATAGATTAAATGTTATCACATAACATTCTTTTTGTTTATATTAATACCCTTCGTACTTTTAATAAAGTAGTTTGAATTTTTTTTAAATAAAAAAATTCAAAGAATTGAAACAAAATTACTTCTCACTTTTACAATGAAACAAGAATGTATTAGTATACTATATATATTTTAATATTATGATATCTATTCTCAAACGTATATTATATTTTTTTTAATTTTTCTTTATTTCTCAATAATTTTTAAAGATTTATAAATAAATTTAATTTTTTAAATAGAAAATAAATGATTGAAAATTATATAAAGTAATATATATTTTACAGAAAAAGTTTTGTTATTAAAAATAATATTTTAAGTATAAAAATTATTGTAACCAAAACGCAATTCAGTTTGAATAAATATCAATTTTTAAACATTTTAAAATATTATTATTTATCTAAGTATTTTAAAATAATAATTATTGAACAAAATACTATAAAGTAAATCATAAAATAACCTAAAATTATAATTTATATGCAAAACTTGTATAATTGGAACTGGCAAAACGAACGGGAAGCTCAAAAAATATAATTTGAAGTGCTGGAAATAATTGTATCATTTTTTTGTGCTTAAGCTTATTTTTTTTAATATAATGCTTTAAAAATTAGCGATTTTTTTCGTATTTTCCAAGTACCTTTCTTTTTCTTTATAATATCCGTTTTATCCGTAATTCATACTAGACCTTGGGAAGTTCTGGATATCATCGTACATTAAAGAAACAACAAAAAAGTTTTCCGATCTATCAACAGAGGGAAACGCTTCATAATCCATACAAATCTGTACATTACCAAAGAATAACAATTGAAATATACTATTCATTTTTTAGTTAGTCTTTCCCCTGAAAAGTTCTCTATTAAAGCGAGAATCCTCGGATATTTCGAAAGCAGATTTATTCCTCCTAAAAATAATAAAGGAGCCCGAGTGCCCTAAAATAGCAGTCTCAAAACAGAATTTGATTTGATTGGAATTTCTGAATGCTTCATATGCTTTACGATCTTACTATTTTTATGCATGCAGTGTTATACAACGTAATTACTTAACATCGCATGACGAGATTAGAAAATGTATTCGGAATTTTCAATTATAACATTATTTCTGTTTCGAGGCTGATCATTAATATTAGATAGCATTCATTTTAATTCGAAACCTTCTTCTTTGTAAGTCAAAAGGTAAGTCATGGCATACTTCTAACGTAAATAAGAAATCTAACTCATTGATTATATTTTTAATAGAGCGATAACGGCAAGGAATTTCAACTAGTTTCTTAAAAAAGGAAAACTGTTTCGTATATATTGATATACAGTAGATATCATATAATTATAGTAATGGAATTCAGTGTGTTTCATGCTTTTATTATTATTTGAATCTAAATATAAAAATCATCGTTATGATTTTTATCGCATTTAATAAAAATTAATAATAAAAATTTTATTTCTTTATTTCTACATTAACAACCATTCTATCCTCTAACACCAAATTGGTTTGATTTGTAAATATAATTTTTCGCTTTTTTAATCCAACATAAAAGCAATATAATAGCAGGTTTTAATCGATTTATCTTTTCGATTTCGGCTTCACTTGTTACAAAACAATTAAATACAGATAATTGGAAATTTCATTTTAATTTGAATAAGTTTATTTTAAGATTAATTTAAAGAAAGCAACAAAATTCTCAAGATGTTAGCAGCTAAGAGCGTATCAAGTTGAAAAGGTTTTGATTGCGTACAAATGTTCAGTAAACGCTCAAGAGCACACAGTAATAATTATATTAATTTAATTATTATTTAAAGTATTTCTTTACATTTTAAAAACTATTCATAACAATTTCAGAAGCGTAACAAGCATTGTTTTAAAGTAATAATAATATTAATTTAAAATTACGCAAAGAGTTATCAGAAAATTTTGCGTACAAATATAAATTACAAAGATATTTGCAAACTTTCTTCATTTTTTTAATCTCCATGAACTTGCATGAAATGGAATATTTGCATCTATTTTTTGCTACTTATTCATTTTAACTCTGGTGGAAATACAACAAATAGAATAAAAAAATATGGTTTTATTTATATGATACACTTGCAAACAAGTATTACTTTTGTAAAGTAAAATATTATTAAGTATAAGGAATGAAGGTAAAACTCTTCGTGCAATTGGTAAGATAATTGGGAGAACTCATTCTTCGTTCCAAAGAGGGATCAATAATTAGAAGTCATCGAAATCTTATCTCAAAGCCACTTAGTGGCCGTCCATCTAAGCAGGCATTACGAGAAAAGAGAAATTCTGAAACCCACTCGTTTAAATCCAAAAATTACTCTGGACCGCAAATAGCATACTGACTATCAAGGTCGTGTAGGTCGTAGAAAGTCCCACGTATCAGCTATCAATAAGAAAAAACGCTTACATTTTGCCAATGAGTATACAAATAAACCTTCCGAGTTTTGCTTCCGAGATATGTTCTGATGAAAGCAATTTTGTATCTTTGGCATCAAAGGGCGTAAACTGGTGAGGAGAAAACGGTACAGCTTATAAACAGAAACAACTTGCGCATACATTTAAACACGATGGAGGTGGAATAATAATTTCAAGGTGCGTGGAAGCAAGTGAAGTAGGTTGATTAATTTTTATGTATTCCATATTAGATCATATGGGATATCTGAAAAAGAAAATTTTAAATAGAACGCACAAGATTTGAACCTTGGCGTTGACTTTTGATTTCAATAATACAATGATCCAACCACACAACCCATAACGTAAAGTTCTGGTTGTTGTACAGTATCAAAAATCAGTTGCACACTCCTCCAAAATAATCAGACTTAAATCCCATCGAGCATTTATGGGACTTATTGGAACGCATGATTCGACAACATGACATAACATCGAAAAATATGCTGAAGCTGAATATAATGGAATGGAATAATATTTCATCTGAGGAAACCATCAGGCCATGCCTAAACGATTGAATGAGGCTCTTAGACATAAAGGTTATCCAACCAGATAGTTTAATTAACAGTCAAAGGAAGTTTTTTTTTTAAGATTTTTTTTATCTGTAGGCAAACTTTTTCTGATAACTTTGTGTATTTTTAAACTATTATTGCTATTTTAAAATAATGTGTTATATTTCTGAAATTGTTATTGATATTTAATGAATTGCTCAAGAAATACTTTAAATAAAAATTAACATAGCCACTTTAATGTACTTTTATTCTCTCTAGAATGTTTACTGTGGGTTTGTACACAGACATTTTCTGGCAAGTATATTTGAATACGTAGTATTGTAATATTGTTTATGTTTTCTTAACATTATCACTTATTTTCCACACATTCATTAGCAACAGACTTAATTCGTGCTCACGAGATATATTATTTTAGTGTCACAAATTATTGTTATTAGTTATTTAGTGTTAAATAAAAAAAGACGTTATTAATGAATGATATCTAATTTAAGGATTCATTAACATGATATAATAGGTTTTTAAACTTATGTTTGAATATCTCGGAGATTTTACAATGCATTTTCAGGATACATTTTTATTAAAAAGCAATCCCTAATTTTATTTTCATCTTTCTTTATTATAATAAAATTTTGTCTATGTATGTGATTAATTTTAAATAATAAAATACTGCCTTCAAAAATCAAAATCATAATCATAATTTAGAATGTAAACATGACTGCACATAATTATAGTTAATAAACAATGTTTACCATCTATTAATTACAGATCCCTTACCATCACAATACCATCGAAAAATGTTAAAACAAATCATAGATAAGAGTTGATATTTTTATCATCATTTGAAGATAGAAGTAACAAAATTTTCTTCTCTAACTACATTAACAAAGAAAATATGTAAAAAATTCATTAAAGAGCAAAACTACCGAGACACGATTCTTATTTATTTGGGCATTGTTTTTCTAATCTTTCACTACTATCAAACTTTTATAAAGAAAAATCTTTCTATCTTTAAGATGGTTTCTTTAGAAAAGGAGTAAAGCATTTATTGGTTTATTTTTTGTGTATGTGAGTCTAAGATTTTTTTTTTACTTTCGGAATGTAACCTATTCCAGTCTTTTTATATTTCAGAAAAGAGAAAAAAAACAGTTTAACGAGGTTGGAGATGGTGACTTAAATGAGGTGGTAGAAGACGTGTTTGTAAGGACAATGGAAGCAGGATAGAGCTTTTAGAGGGTATCACATGTAGGTGTAGGTTTTTTTTAAAGAATGTGAAAAACATACTATACAAAATACTTTGGATCCTTGAGATGGTGTAGGAAAAAAATAACAATCAAAAGTAAAAATGAAATGGCTTAAAATGACGGTTGTGTTTTTTTCAAATTCTTCGCTATTTCTTCTTAAAATAAGAAATAAAAGGTATCAATGTTCGAAATAAAGCTAGAGAACCTATTTTATGTCACGTTTTGCATGGACAAATGGAAGAAATTGAATATAAGGTTTCCATGGTATTTTGAGATACTAGTTTGGTTTCTATCACTGTTGTGGAATTTTTCCATGCCATTTGTTTTTTTGTAACTTAGAATTACTTTTCGAAATACTATTTCTTTCTTTATATAGAGAAATATAAAAAAAATCGCAACTAATAATTACATTTAGAAGAAGCCACTCAGAAAAACAGTGGAACAGTCCATCAGATTTTAGGTTATTCAGTGATAATTGATCATTAGCTCTGACCGAAACATACATATAATGAATTATTCTACTTGAGTTAAATGAGGATATCTACATTGATCAATCACAATAGTAAAAATATGTTAGTCACTTCCTATTTTTCAATTTTTAACTTACAGTTCCTTATTATAAGTATTAGAAGGTATTTATTTATCTTAAATTTACTTCTAAAGCTACGTGTAACATTTTACAGAATGTGTAACATTTTTTCAGATTTTTATTTAAATCAATAATAATATGTAATATTCCATTCTGAAATTATCGAGATATTTTATCATCAAAACCACAACAGCACGCCAACTTTCAAAATTATTTATCAAAAAATATATATAAACTCTTTTACAAAGTTTCTACATTACAAATCTTAAGCAAATCAAGTTCTTTTACAGATAACAATATTGAGAAGAAATGTACTCCTTAGAAGCTTTTAAAAACTAAAGCTTCGTTTCAGTTCTTTTGTTTTGAATATGATTTTGTGAGGGTGCTCATCATAATTTTCAACTTTGAAACTCTTTAGCCAAAGAAAAGACTTTAAAAGCTTAAGTATAATATTTAAACGTTTCAAAAGCTTTGCATAAAACTAAATTTATATTTTAAGCAGCTTTTTTCAATAATATGCTGATTTAAAAATATACATATAATTAAAAAGAATTGGAAATGGATATGTTGATATGTGATATACACTGATTTGTGTTCACATGATATATAACTTATATTGTGAATAATCATCTTTTTTTTAGTAATGAATTCCAATGATATAGCTAATCGTTGTTGATAAACAAATTTCTTTCCTATTATCGAATTAAATGAAACTTCCCTTTTCTAGATTGCATTGTTTGCTAATATAATTAAGAAAACAGAATACCTTTCAGACGGATCATGTGTAATTTTGGCGAAGAATTAAAATATCCTTGACTTAATTTCAGTTTAAATTAGAAAAGCGATATCTCGATATCTGTTTGAAGCACGACCTTAAAAATTAAGCATAAATAGTCTGATCTAAATTAGAATGTTAATGAATGCGATTTTAAAGAGCTATCTATCAACTGTTTAACTCAACAAGGCATAATTGCCAAATTATTATAAGCGCAAACATTAAGAAATATATATTTAAAAAGAAAACTCTGCCCTCGAATTTTTCTTAATCTCATAAACTATATTTAAATGAATGCAATAATTTGCTATCAGAATATGGATAGTTCTTTGAAAATGGTTTTTGTTAATTAACAAAATGTAAATAAGATATTTTTCGTTAAAAGTAAATCAGAAAATAAAATAATGCTTAAATCTAAACTCTTATTTTAATAGCTTCTTCATCAAAATATTTTA
>JAPMOR010062609.1:271090-286762 GCA_026543865.1 Argiope aurantia | reverse complement strand
AGAAATATTAATCTTCGGCAGGAATTTAGATTTATTTGCTGAACATATTGTGTAATCCTTGGCGAGTGTTTTGAAGATCGATCCCTGGCATACAGTTCATAGGATTCGAAAATAGAATTTGAGTTTTAGACGCATTTTCCAAAGCGACTGGAACTAAAATTTGACATAGAACCACAATTATAGTCACAAGTCTTTACATTTTTGAGCTATCGATTCTGAAAGACATACCGACAGACATTCAACTCCGTGTTGGATTTGGAACAAATCACAGTTATACCATTTGTATGCAGAATTTTATCCATTCAGTTCTCTCCAATTTGGAGTTTTCTTATAAACTTATATTCAAATAGTCGGGCAGACATACTTCTTCTGAACAGATTTTCTCAAAATTGGAAAGAAATCTTCAAGTTTCATGGAGAGACCAAATTTGATTCGTCAATCTCAAGGCGTTTGTACATCGTTCCAAATATATATATATATATATATATATATATATATATATATATATATATATAAGGAGGTCTAAAACATGGAGATTCGTCCAAATCTCGAGTTCAACATTATAATTTCTTATGCAAAAACGTAAAAAAAAACAATAAAAAAATTCCCAAATAATATGCTAATTGGATATTTTAAAAGTTTCAAAGTACTTAAAATGGGGCAAAATTAAGCCAGAAATGAAAAGAAATTATAACAACTAAGTAATATTTGAAAAATAATATAAAAACTTGTGCAGTGTTAAAAGGTGTTTATACTTCGAATAAATATAAAAATAAAAATGGCCCCAGGAAAAAAAGTTTTTATTAATACCGACACACCTTAAAAGCCCCCACTTCAAAGATACGATTAAACAGAAAAATAGGATATAACAAATTTTATTTAAATTCATTTTCATTCAGTGGACATGAATTAAATGAGAGTCATTCGAAAGCTGTATTTTTTGAATTTTAAAGTAGTGTAAAAATATTTTTTTCAAAATTTATAATTTGATATTATGGGGAAGAAATATTAAATTATTTTTTTCCCATTTAGAAGAGTGTAAAGGGTGTAGTAGTTCCTTAAAAGAGCAAAGAATCCTTTCAAATGCTAAGGAGTATGCATGCCAGATTTCATTAAAATTCTTACAAACGTATGCAACTGTATAAAGTAAAAAAAAAAAAAAATAGCTATTCGATCAAATCGGATTAAATAAAAACCCTGGAATTATTGTTAGACTTTATATTAATCCTTGATTGCCACATTAAAGCGGTCATCAATAATGGCCTGTCCGTCTGCTTCAACTCATAGCTCAAAGAGCAAATGAATGGTAAAGCTCTTTTAGAAACCTATGATTCGATCAGACTGACTTCATGTTGATGTTGGACATCAACAGCCATAACGAAATTAAAGAAATTGCAAGGGTTCGAAGCCAGCAGTCAATACGAATCGTAAATGTTCCACTTTATATTGTAACGTTTCTCCTTTTTCCCTCACATAGTAATTGGCATTCCGACCAGATGAAACGTCACCCGTTTCTCCACATATAGTTAAGTGCTTACAGACCATCAGATGGGGATCCTCTTCACTAGTAGAGTCATTGTGTCTGATCATTAGTTACATCCAGGTGAACGAGCAGCCACAAATGCGCGTTTCGTCGTTTTAAATAGATCCACCTATCATCAAGGGAGAAGGACATCAAAACATCCAGATGTAAAACTTTTTTTTCCATTATGAAGGGACTCTTCAAATCTTCAAGAAATGATCAATTATCAGCAACCATTGTCATTGATGGTCAAACTCATGTGGACGACAGCCGGTGTTAGCTGTGAATTGATTATTATTAACATATGTTCGGGAGGGGTCAGCTACAAAGGTGGATTATTAACAGACACTCCCACGATTGAATGGAGGAAGCATTGCTGAGCCGCTATTGGATGATAAGGAACTCAAGTTCACCAATGAGAAAGTCAGAGGCGGAGATCTGACGGAAATAAAATGCATTTTTTTTGTTTAAGGGAAAAAAATAAAGAGAAGATTGGAGAGCAGTGAGAGGCTTCCAAAGAGATTCGGAGAGATGTCGGTGCTCGTAGTAGGTGTTCTTGATTTTGTGAGAAGCTGCGTATGATTCGGGTTTCTGTGTTAGGATCCTCCTGATAAAAATCGGTGTATTTTCAGAGTGGTCCCTGGATTAACCGTTTGAGCTGACAGCCTGTTAATGTGCTTTGGGAGTCCATTCTCCGATTTAATCGAGGAACTGTTTCCTGATTAAACTTTCAACTTTTGTGTGAATTTTGTAAATAATACTGACCTATATGAGAACAAGTTGTTTTTGCGTATATATAAGGCTATAAATAAAAGAATTGTTTTGTTACGCTACTCTCTTATTTGATCGGTTAGAATCAAGATATTACAATATCAAAACTAAGATCTTGTTTAATGAGCTCAAATTTAAACCGATGCTGTATCATATCAGAGATATTTGGATCAAATTTTGAGAAAATTACCTTAGATCGGTAAAGTATTTCTTCAGGATCTCTGTTTATGAATCGATTATCTGCAAACGGCTTAGTGCCATTTTGGAGCATTCTTTCGATCTCTATTTCGATTATTTAAGTGAAGTATGTCTTTTCATAGTAGAATTGCGAATCTGAGAGACCTTTCAATTTTTTAAAATTATTTTCTGCATACTCAAAATGCTATCCACCAGCTTTCTCCACAGTAAAGAAAGGTTAATTTTTAATATTATGGCTCAGATCATTTTCTTTCACTCATTAAAAGAAGGCCATGGTGGCCATGGCGGTAAAGTTTCGGAATCGGAGGTTTCAGGTTAAAGACCTGATTCAACCGAAGAACCGTCGTGTAAGCGGGCCTGGTGCATGTTAAATCCAACGGGGTCAAACATCTTCCTGCCGGTGAGGTGCGGAAGTTTGGAGGGAGGGGGTGCCAGTTCAGGTGTCGTCTTCGTCATCTGACCGTGGGTCAAAATTACGAGGTCCGACCCAAAATAGCCCTAGTGTTGGTTATAAAATTGGACGTTAATATAACTAAACTAAACTTCACTGATTAAAAATCTTTATTCCGTGAAATTTTATTTTTCAAACATTTTTTTCTATTAGATAATTTTTAAAAAAGGAATTTTCTAACAAAAATGAAATTCTTTTTGTTTTATTTTCTAAGAAAAATTACAAGTCATATTTAAATTTATTTCATTCTGATGTGATCCCGCAAGATTCTCATTGAATCGACGGCGACCTTAACATCAACGGGAACCATGATTTGATTCCATTGAAAATATGAGGTTGGGATGTATAGCAACAATGCCTATTATCTCCTGATTTCAAACGAAGATGCCGAGTAAACTCGTCAATAATAAATAGCAATAAAGAAACACCTCAAAAAGAGAACCAATAGAAAAGGTACAATAAAACATAGCATAGAAATTGCAGTGAGAGAAGCTTTGGTTAAATGGATCATAGAAGCCGATACAGGTTGAGGCCAATCAAATTAATAGATATTGAAGTGCTTCATTACTTGAAGATGTTTGATTCAATTACCCGTTGCCTCATATAATTAATGGCTCATTATAATGAATTGCCCGGATTGCAAATCTACTTTTAAATGTTTGTCTGCTTTATTTATATTGTTACGAATTTTTTTCCCGGCGTTCGTTTGGATAGTGGAAGTGATATGGTGTGGAGAATGCTCAATCAGCAGGCAGAAGTAGAATAAAAACAACAACGTTTATTTACACGAAGACACACAGGACAGCACAAAAGCGACAACTATATACAGCGCAGAAGACGATTATCTTCACGCGAGACGTGTAGCATACAACAGCACACACAGCAGCATACAACCAGAATCTACTGCAGACAGTAGCGCACAGCTCAGTTCAGCATTAGCTTGACTCCGTCGCTTCCGACTACTCCGTCTTCGACTTCTCCCACTCGGACTCGGATTACTGACTTGACTTCTCTGGCAGCTGCAGCCCCTTTTATAGGTCTCAGGAGGCGGGGCTAAAAGCCTCTCAACCAATCAGGAACATTCGAGGCGTATCTCGGTTCCTACTGGACGGATCGGGAAAATTCTCGAAGTTTCGGGTATAATCTATTTTGGCGCCAAAGTCGCCAAATTCGTCGCCAAGTCACCAAATGGTCGCCAAGTTTGTCGCCAAGCTCTGGGACCTCCGACACAACGCCCAGACTTTGTCCCATACAGATGACTGTAAAACATTCTTTCCAATGATGGAACCAACTATGCTTTGAAGCAGCATTACGAATTCGTAACAATATTTAAAGTTTTAATTCTTGCAAACTGCATTTTTCTTAACATTTTAACTGTTTATTTAATATTGTGAGAAAAATTGCATTGTATTTAATATGATAACACGAGCTAAGAATCTCATGCTCTGCGGCCGAGTTTAGTAGTAAAACAACTAAACATCCTCTTGTAGATAATGGGAACGGATCTTAACTTAGTCTAAGATATATATTTGCTTATTCATATTATATGTTTAATAAAAGTTTGTTGAGAAAAGGAAATCTTTTCAAATTCAATATATATAAAGCAGAAAACTGCGTTGAATAGTTGAAAAATAACGCTCCACGTATTTTGAAATATATAATCTATATATTTTTCTCAACATATATAATTACATTTACACCATCATAAAAGTTTTAACTCCTTTCAAAAATATGAAATGCTGAAGATTGCTATTTTAACATTCTAAATTTTTAAAAAAATCAAATTATGGCAAATTATTAATATTTTGTTGGTCAATATATTTTTTAGTCGTCGTTTAGTCGCAATATCTCATAGACGCGTATCATTTTGCATATGTTAAGTATTTTTAATGCATTTTTATTTGAATCTTTCTTACAGGATGCTTTACATTTTCATTACTACATTATTTACTTCATTATCAAGGAAAAATTATTTAAAAAATACATGTATTAATCATAATGCTTAGACTTATTGTCATAATACTCAACGATCCTAAATTTGCGAGATACATTGAGATCATTTAAGGATGCCGATGAGTGATGATAAAAAAGTTAAAAATAGAAAAGAATTCTGTAATCCTTTTTTCTTCGCAATTAGTAGCCAAATTCGGCTTAAATATTTAAAAGAATAATTTTGATAATAGCGAAAAATTCAATTCTTCAAACACAAATCGTCACATTAATTGATTTTTTTAAATCATTAATTAGTTTAAATAAATAAATTACATTTTAAAGAAGTCACTTAGAATGAAAGACGAGCTGAAGTGAATTCAGTTTTTTACAAGATGCGACTTTGCAGAAAGGAAGTTCTTGTTTGATTTTATTAATCTTAGTAATTTAATTTTAAAGAAGTGAGCTTAAATATAAAAAATAAAGCTCTCAAGAGCTCTTTTTGAGAAAATGATTTCGCTATTTTTGTGTTTAAATCCAGCTAATCTGTCCATTACTTTATTTATACTTGAATCTTTTTGTTGTTCAGAATGTAAGTAGCTTACTTTTTCATTTAATCTTATTATAATAGTGATTGTTAATGATGAATTTGAAAACATTTTTCTAAACATTTTCTCAGATCCACGGTTTGAAAATAAAAATTATTTAGTCAAAAGTATCCAGAATTCTTTACGAGACAATTTGAAAATTGTGTACATTGTTTTATTCCCCTCACTTGTCACTTTTTCCAGCTATTGAATTCTTATGTCACATAGATTTCTTGATGACGAATTTATCCGAAAATGCTCAGAGTTAATGTAGTCTTAAAATAAAAAATACACTGTTGCGTTCATCTGTAAACAAAAATGGAATGCAGGGAAACTTACTATTAAACGAAATCTCACCACATTATAAATAATATTACCAAATTAACATCAACTTAAATTTTTATTAAAACTCTAGTATCTTTAGAAACAACAAAATCCAACATTCCTTAACATATCACTGTTGCCAATCTGAATTAACAACTATTTACAAAATAATATTTACAATTATTAAATTATGCGTGAATTTCTTTTAAATAAAATATTTATAATTTATGTCACAACAGCACTATCTCAATGTTAAGATTTTATAATTTTGATATTAAGACCACGCATTAAATTTCATTGGTTTAGCTTAGTCATATTTTGAGTCGTGTTCCCAGACGGACATGCATCCATATCTCATGCTGTAATATTGCCACACTTTTTCTTTGCATTCTATTTTAAGAGAAAATCAAAAGGTTAATGAAGTGACATTGCCGTGTAAGATAACGCGCAGTTAGATTATAGATGTCATGCGCAGTTATTTCCATCTCATGAAAAGGATGTCATGTGAATCGATTCCATTGCCTGGTCATTGACTTATTTAATGGTATGACGTGTTAACTCTCTGATTTGAAATGGTAGAAAGCTTTCAGAATGTTTCTTAAATGTGATGATAGCGATTAGTGTCTTTTCCCTAGCGATGATTCTGTTGCCAGAGCGCTGCATGTCACGGCATGATTCGATCCGTTTTTCATCTTAAGCCAAGGATTTCGTATCATTACCAGATCTTTGAGCTTATCCATTCGTTAATGCCCTAGAAGAAGAAAAAAAAATGAGCAAATATTAAGGATTTTTTTAAGTCACTGGTGAATTGGCAATGCATTCGATGCTACGAATTTTCTTGTGTGTTCTTCAAATTTCTAAAATTAAAAGAAAAAAAATGTTTTGTTTAGGTTTCTATAAAAGGGCAATAGCCAGTATAAAAAATGAATACAAGCACGAAATGTCGCATTAAATGATGTGGCTTCATTTTTGAGAATAGAATGAATATTTTATAATTTCTTGTAGAATTACTTTCTGAGCCTCATATTTTACTGATTTCATTCTAACTTTCCTATTTTTGAAATCACATTTAATATCAAATTCGTAAACTGAATGAATGGGCACTTCTAATAAGAAATCAATATTGAATTCAAAATTATTTAATAAATGGATGCTTAAGATATACGATTACGTTGAGAATAAAGTTTTTGAAAAACGCTCTAAAATAGTTATATATTTGAATTTTTGCATAAAGGAGATCGAAAAAGTTGACAAAGTTTTAAGACAATATATTACAAAAATGAAAGACAAAAATAAATGACAAAAGTTTATTAAAATTGGAAAATTTGCTTTTTCTTAATTAAAAAGGGTTAGTAAGGTCTTTCAATTTGGAGGTTTATCAATAAATTTTCTTAAAATTTTACTGATACTATAAGAAAAATATTACTTAGTTGCTAAATTAAAAAAAATTATTCTGATCAATTCTTTAAATACTGGGACTCGATTAAAAAATAATATGACATTTTCATTTTTTTGCATTGTGAATAAAATAACTATGGAATATTTCTAAATAAATAGTTTATTTATTCTCCAGTTCTGGAACTGCAGAAAATTTTGTGAAATTATTATGCTAAATTTGAATAAAAAATATACTTTTTTCGTATACTTTCTTTATACTTAATTTCTTTTACGTAAATATACTTTATACTTTCGTCGTAAGAAAATTCTACCAAAAATTAGAATTTGAGAAAATAGCATTAAAGATGTAAAATAAAATGTAAATAAATGCAAATATAAAAATCAGCGTAGCTTTAAAAAAACTGGACTTAGAAACAAAATTCAAGCGGTTTCATGAAGAAAACTTTCACGTGTTAAGAATATTAAAAGAAAAAAATTTTGTATTTTCGCAAAAATAGACTTTTTAAAGATGTCACCGATCTTAAGCTTGGAAAACATTAGAATATTGTTATCGGGAAGACACAGCTGAACAAAATTTCAAATCTTCAATATATGTGGAAAAGAATGAAAATATTCTTTTATATTTATTAGAATTTTCATGTCATTTATTCTGGACATTTACTTTTTTAATAGAGTTGATTTTACATTAAAAAATTACTCATTGTACCGAACTTTATTCAAAATTATTAAGTTAAAAATACTTTAAGAGAAATTCATACCTTCCTGTATATGCATGCAAATGAATGCGTTTATATCAATAAAAATATTAAATAACTAATCAATGATATAAAATTCTTAAGATTTTGTCAATAGATAATTAAGAAATGCTTAAGTGACGATAAAAGTATCAGAACCGTCCTCTTCTCCGCGTTTTTGTATCTGCTTCCAGTTAGACTGATTAAGGCTTGTAAAAAAAACTGAATACCAGATGAAATGTTTTTCATTAGTTTTTACATGTAATGAAAAATAAAAAGTTGATTCCTCTTTAAAAAACTTTCATCTGAGAAACTTTTTAAAATATTATCCACTCCCTCTCCCCGTTTATTGATGTAATTATCAGTATTGTGGGCAACTGTTTCCAATGGATTAGAAGTCGCAGAATAGCTGAATATGTGCCGTTTCTATGTGTAGTTTACTTAGGAGATTTGTCATGTTAAGAATCTTTAGAATGATCGAAACGCGAATGTTATGCTGCTTCATTCTCTTTGGAATCAAATCGTAATTAACCGGTTAAAATCTAGTTAGAACGGCTCCTCGATACAATGGTGAAAAATATCAAGCATTGTTGCCGTCGAACTGCTCCAAAGATTCTTAAAGCGATAGACCGCTCCATCCGAACCATCAACAAAATTGTTACTGCTTCTAGCTATTCTACGTTTTCTACATAGCTGGAATGTGTTAAAAAAAGCTTGTAATTACATCAAAGAAGTATAATTGTTTTATTATGTCGCATTAACTATAAAAATGGTTATCACAATTCAATCTGAATCTACAATAATTCGTTCTTGTCATATAATTTGACAGAGATTGAATTGAATAGCAAGAACATATATCAAACATTTAAAGAATTTTATAGACCGCTCTCATTAAAGGAATGCTGAAACATATTTCGAAACTCCATTCTAGGATTAAATTCAATCACACTTTGTGTGGAATGCGAGTTGTTCAGCAAATATTTAATAGTTTTAAATTAATCCACTTTAATTAAGAATTCCTTTTCGAGTTGTTGAATTAACTAGAATCGTGGATAGCCTCATTCCAGAAAAGTGGTTTAGATCGTAAACAAAGAGAATATGTAAAATTAAAATGGAAATGGATCGCTTTCATGTTTCAAATATTGAGTTTTTATTTTAATTACTATAAAGTTGCATTGGAAATGCCTCTCTTATATGTTATTTCTACGCATATGATTTTTAAATGTTTTCTCTTTTATAAAAACATTTAGGCATTCCAATAATACTTTATTTGTTGCTAATTAATCACACTTAATGGAGCTATATCTATTTAGTGAAGCCCATTAATCATAGACTAATGTTAAAAGGAAAATGCGATAGTTAAAGCGACCCTGGAGCACCTAGGTATCATCTGAGGTTTGACTTTAATTGCAAATTTTGGATTTAGATTACATTCTTTGAAGGAGTCCCTAGGGAAACAGATTTTTTTTCTGTTCTAATTATAAAAATACAATCTTTTATAAGAAAGAATTTCTGAAACATCCTTAAAACAATCTCTCAGCACGACAGGAGTTATCTTTACCTAATATCATAAGCGTTAAAATTTATAAAGATTTATTTAATTAAAATTGACTTGATGTCGCTTTCAATATGAATTTCATAGTTTTAAGATATTTTCTCTACATAGAAGAAAGCAGCCTTTTAAACAAATAAAATACTTGTTAAACATTTGATTGAATATTCATGTATTTAAATAGAGTATGAAAGTAATTTAGCATGAACCAATCTCATTCTTTAAGAACATTAATTTTTAAAAATAGTACCAAAGTATTACTTGTCATAAAAAACATATCTTTGCTTAATTCACAATAATCATTCAATCTGAACGAGATCACATAAATTTCTTTATGTCAGTATGTAACTTTTGTAATGTTTATCTATTTTCTATCCTGAAGCGGTTATCATTAGCTTTTACTTCAATTTCGGTAGTCATTAGCCTATAAGGAGTTAGTGAACATGTCAGTTCATTAGAAGGAATAAAGGCATTTCAAGATTATCTGATTTAAATTTCCCCCAGAATGTTAATATGATAGAAGAATACCATCGTATGCTCAGATTTATGTTTTGACAATAAATTCATTATTTCAGTGAAATAGAATGAACGCTAACTCGCTCATTTAAACTGAAGAGGAGCTATTTTTGCATTTAGATAATTATTTAGAAAATGCCTATTTTATTGAAAAGCAAAATATTGATTTTTTAAATTCCACTTAGAAAAAAAAGATTTCTTCTATTTCTAAATACTTTTATTAAACTTCACTTGTTTCGTGTTTACAAAAGACGGAATTTTATAATCGATTTTGAGCACACCTTTTAGTTTACTCATTTTGAAATTTTGTTCCTTTATGCATTTATTGTATACGATGTTAATGCAAAAATCTAATAATTTCAGAATCTAAATATATTAATCTATACTTTGATTTCTTTAACATACGACCTTTATACTTAATGAGTGTTTTAAAAATGATTTAAAATTTCCTTAACATTTGTATTTATGAATTAAAGGCTAAGAATATTAAGAAATTACATTTAAAAACCAGCAGGAAAACCCAAACTTGCTTGCACATTTCTGATAAAATTGTTCTCCCAAAGAACGCTTTGGCGAGTAATAGTTACAAAAAGTTAATATTTGGCTTGAATTTAGCTTTTTTACTTAATCTATCGTTTGACCTTAGCGAGACTTTTGGTGATTAATCCCTTATATCCGATTGATAGTATCCAAAAATCGCATTTGTGTTTTGGATGCATTTATCCTAACCGATAGAAGCAAGACATTGACACAGAACTACACTTGTAGTTCGAAAATTCCATACGAAATTTGATATACTTAAGTTAATGCGTTTTTGAGTTATCGCATTTGCATGTTTTTGAAAGCACGGACTCACAGACTGTCAACCCCTTTCTGGATTTGGATCAAAATTTGGTAAGTATCTACAATATAGAGGTAAAATTTGTGTTCCAAAGCTTATACATCTAGCTCTCTTTGTTTTGAAGTTATCATGTTAACGTATACTCGGACAGCCGAGCTTAATCTGAGTGGAATTTGCTCAACATTCGATAGAGATCTACAAATGTGTCGATAAAATTTCATCAATCTAGCTCAAAGCATTTGTGAGTTATCTTCGTCACGAACAGATTTACATATAAAAATAATGCCGAAATTGTGTTTTTCTAACTCAATGTCTGAAGCGTGGTGATTCGTCAAAATCTTGAATTCGAAATTTTGGAACGATTACAATCCATTCGCCATACTTCGCATATGAGAAAGTAAAAGAACGCTATTTTTTGTACATTAATGATGTATTTTTAAAAATTGTTTTTATCAAATAAAGCTACCTATAATAACTAGCAGAATTGATGGTTGCTAAAATTTTCATTTAAATATCTTACTTAGTATGCACTTAATGTCTTCCTCGGCAAAGTAATTTTAAATTTCAAATTTTGGTAGACTTGCAACAAGTACTACTTTCACATTTAATTGTGTTATGCAAGCATTTCTCTAAACTTCTATTATCTTAAATAAAAGTTGAACTTCCATTTGATAGTAATCGATTGATAGTAATTCAATCTTAACCAATGCCGAAATTTTCTTGCTGAAACTACTTAAAAATGGATTTGAACTAATTGTGAAACAAACATTATAAATAAACTATGATTACGTTTTAGAAAACATATATTGTTGCTGACATTGCTTTAAAAGGAGTTTAATTTAGCTTAGTTGTATTGAAATTAGTTAGTTAGCTTAATTATTTCGATCAGTTATCTTAATTAAATTGCATAACATGGGGGCTATTTTGGAATAAACAATAGTAATTTTGAATTGTGTTTAGATAGCGAGAATGGTAAATGAGCCGGCAGTCTCTCAATGTTCCTGTTGTTCCAGAAGAAGGATGTTCGCCTTTCTGCATAAGATTTGACGTGCGCCCGCGCCACATATATTACTTTTTATCATTAAATTGGGCTTCGAACTTCGCTTCTGTAGCCGAGACCAGGGTACTATGTCTCGGTATCCTAGTCCTGCATAAAAGTGTGAGCCTTGATAGATATATAAAAAAAGAAACGAAAATTAGGAATGAGAAACATTTTTTTAATGAAAAAATACTTAACTTTTAACGAAGCGAAATTATATTCGCAGATAATTAGCTTTGGAATCCAATTCGTATCCTATAGAAAAAAAATATTAAAATGGTTTGCTGTCACAATTAACATTTTTAGCATTTAGGTTTTATACATATATATTCGAAGAATTCAAGATATAATTAGAATTCCCAATTCATCTTTGAATTTTAAAATATCTTTCAGTGCATACAGGCAAACGTGACATCCGCAAAGTATCGGGACATAACAGAAAACAGATCACTGGCTCTCAGACGAGATTCAGACGAAGTGTGCCGGTAACGGAAGAATTAGAATTTTACAAGTTAGTCAACAAGATAGATCCCGTGGCATTAAAACTTTTGATGAGCAACATCACAGAAGAGCCGCATGTGCTCACCACTCCTAGCCGGCACTGCTGTTATAATGGAGGAACTTGTAATATCCCAAATTATGGTAAGTGGATGAAATACATAATACTCATTAAAATATCTTTTAGTTTCTTGTATAGGTTTTGACGATATTGTTGTATATAGAGGATAAAGTTAAAACACAGATTAGACAATAAAAAAGAATATTATAGCAGAGTTCTGCATTTCAGAATCTCGGAAAATTGCAATAGAATAATATTCCGATGTTATTGAAATACTTCAATATTTTTCAGAACTATATATAAATTTTTTTATAAAAAATATAATTTATATATTAAATAAAAATCTAATTTAAAAAAGAATATTTTTTAAGAATATATTAGAATCTATTTATCTTTCTCTACTTCATTATGTAAAATAACTTATGCTTTCGGATTTTCAACATTTTTTAAAAACCAGATGAAGTCATTTCCCCGAAACTTTCTTGCATGCTATTTAATAAAAGACTCAGTTGCTACCCCCCTCATTTCTGCCCAAATTATGAGCTTCGGATTGACCTTCTACGCCATGAGTGCTCAGATATTTTTTTTCAGAATCCGCGCCTGAGAATTGTGTTTTTTTTTGAAGTACAACAAAGAAAACTAGTAATTTTTTCGCCAATGGCATGCGGTTCATAAAACCCAAGTACTTTAAGTTAAAGCACTTGCATTTTATTAACCGCATGCCATTGGCGGAAAAAATCTGTCTGTATATATGTAAAACGCTAACGTATGTAGTAAAGAAATTGCCTTATTACTTATTAAAAAAATCGCTATACGAATGTTTCAGATTCTTTTATTGTATGTTTTTATAATTGCATTTAATTTCACGTTTCGTAAAATAATAGAGCTGCAGAATATTATTTAAAAAATTCTGGAATGTTTCCAAAATTTCACTCAGTCGAAAGAAGCATGATGTAAAAGAAATCAAGAAATAAATGATAAGAAAAAGATGAATGGAGCGAAAAAATGGGTTTAACGGTTAGGTTTTAGATGAGGAATCACATTGACTTACCTACGGAAACTGATGGCCATACCATTGCCATTGAAGTAGAATTCTACATTAAATTTATTAAATGTATGTTTCAAAAAAATTTGGAAATCGTATTAAATGCATGTTACAGAAAAGTTTAGATTTTGTAATTTTTTAGCAGGGCATTTATTGATTGAAATACTGTAATTAAATCATTGAACGCATTTTTCTAACTGGAACTACATGAATTTACATGCTAAGAATTTAAAAATTAGTTATCAGTTGTAGAGCTCCGGCGTTTAATTCATTGAAGAATCTTTAGTATTAAATATTTTATTAGCTAATGCGTGACGAATTTGAATGTGAATTTTTTTTCAAAATAACATTTTGAAAATTTTATACTTGGAGATTAATTGCTACTAGTTAGTTTCAAAGTTAAATTTCGGGGTACAAATTATCCTAATTTACGATTATTTAAAAATAATAATTTTCTAAAGTGTTTTACAATTAATAAAGAGGATTTTCCTTTTTTAATCACATTTAAGCGAAACTATGGATGGATCAATGAAGCCATTTCATATTTCAAGTCATACCATAAAGCATTTTCAAAAGAAATTTAAAAATTTTCCTTCGAGTTCTAAACTTAATCCTCCAGGGTAAGAAAAACCCTGTTCCTGTTTTACTTTATCTTCTGTTGCAAGGATTTCAACATCTCCTTTCTGTATTCCTTTTCCCTGAAACATTTCTTTTGGGACTTTAACACCATTTTAGCATGACGTAAAATGTTGCAGGAGATTCTCTTTAAAATAAAGTTTAACAGAAGTCTAACGTATTTGCTTAAAAACAAACCAGAATTTTGATCAGAAAGCATAACAGAGGGTAATTTCTGTCAATAAACAAATCGAACTTAGATGAACAATTTTCTGAATTTTATTTAAGCCCACCATTTATACTAATTTATTTGCTTTTTAAGAGGACATTTAGGATATTTTTAAGATTATTAATTTTAGTAATCTTTTATTATACGAATGGTAATGTTGTCATTTCTAGATATTTTTAATTTTTAAAAAAAATAATGTCGCGATTTTATGCTGGAACATTATTTCAATTTCTTTTAGGCATAAAAAGGAATAATATTTCAATTATATAATTAGTGAAACGAATAACAATGTCTGTTTAAAAGTTTTATAAACTGATAATTTTAGCATTAGAATAAATCTCAGAAAAGCTTGTATTTAAAATGTTCTTTGAAACATTCTGAAACTGATTAATTTAAAATAATCTGAAAAGTAACTATTCTATGTGGGTTGATGAGTTATTTTACAGTAAAATAAATTATTGATTTAAGATAATTCAAATTTTAATTCCTAATTTGAAATTTTCTAGGTCCATTTCATCAATGAAATCTTATAAATGATATACCGATATATTATCTACATAATTGATCAATAGATTTTTTCTCATCTGATATTTTAGATTATCTTGTCCGTCACAACAGATACATATAGTTTTGGCCAAACACGAATTATCTCCCGATCTAAAATGTTAGAATTGAAAATATTAATCTTTTGAAAGCAATTTAAAGAAATTTACCATGTCACTATCAGTTAAAATTCTTTTTAATAGTCATTAATCTTGAATGATATTTATTAAAACCTACTATTGTATTTAAGAATAACGCAAATAAATCTAATCACTTTTGATGGTTTCAATTAAATCTTGTAGAATCCCGAATATTCAGTTTGGATAGTGAAAAGATACGCTTTGTGACGATTTGTTAACAATATACCAAAAGCTATAAATTTTAATAATCCAAATTGCATTACGCTTTTAATAATATATTAATATGGAGATACGAGGAATCATATAATACAATGGGCTATAAAGCGGATATATTTTTCACTGAGAACTACTCGGAACATAAAGAATCAGAAATCTTGCTTATCATTTATACATTGGAGGAAATATCTAGAATAATTATCCATAAATTTAAAGAAAGACCTAGAATTGTTTAAAACATAATTAACATTTTGAAATACGATGTCAATTAATGGATTGGAAGGAATTCAAACCACAAACAAGAAAGTCAACAGTTCAGTGTTTTACAATCTAAGATACAGAGATTGCTGATTAAGATTTTTTCTGTGCGACAATATTGATTACACTTGGCCAATTTTTGGCTTTTAAAAATCTCCAATCAAATCATATCAGGGTGACTATTATTTAGAAGACTTTATTTTAT
>JAPMOR010062609.1:256719-271080 GCA_026543865.1 Argiope aurantia | reverse complement strand
AATCTCCAATCAAATCATATCAGGGTGACTATTATTTAGAAGACTTTCTTTTAGCATACAGAGAACAATATAAACTCAGTACATTTACCAAAAATTACTGCCTTTATAAATACAAAGGCTTGTTCCGACATTCTATATAATAGAATATTTGATTTAGAGGTACCAAATTTGGTACATATATACTTTAAAAATGTGTACCTAGGAGCGATTATTTTAAAATTAATTTATTAATAAAGAAATGAAATTTTGGGTTTTTCCCAATAAATTCTGAAACTATTATAACACAAAGATAATTTTTATAGTTTCAAAATTAAAAAAAAATTGAATTATATCAATTTAATGGTTCTGCGTATTTACTTCGTGCATTTTTAACGTAATTGTTTTCTTAATTTTTTAATAATAGATTATATTGCTGCCCTGAAACCTAAAACCTTTTCATAATTTCATCAAATACACTCATGTCCATAAATTAAGGATAATGCAAATTCAGGAAAAGGGCGAGCCAGAAGCAAAACAAATGTGACTTATTTGTAAGCCTATTTATTAAACAAAAGGGAAAGAGTGAAAAAGATGCTATATGTTTGATATCAGTAATAAAAATTGCAATTTTTTGCTCTCTCTAGCAAATTACAAAAAAAAAAAAAAAAAAAAAAAAAAAAACTATTTACGGAAACCAATATTACATGGTTGGTATGATGGTTAATACATAGTATGTCTCCCAGACGATGCAATACAGTCCATACAACGCCTAGGCATACTGAATATAAAATTATCGATCTGATCTTGGGGAATATTACACCACTCATCAAGCAATGCTCTCCGATGTTCCAGTAGACACGTAGGAGGTGGTTGTCGGGCTGCAACTCGTCGGCCAAGTATTTCCCACACATGCTGTATTGGATTCAAATCCGGAGAGAATGCTGGCCAGTAAATACGGGTGTTATCTTCCGATCGAATGCATTCATTTACGATGTTTGCACAATGAGGACGGGCGTTGTCATTCATAAACATGAATTCTGCGCCCATGGCGCCTCGAAACAAACGCACATGTTGTTCCAGAATGACATCCCGATAGCCTCTCATGGTCCGAATCTGAACATGCAGGTCAGTTCTGGAACCCAGAATGATTAATCCCCAAACGAGCAATCCTGCTCCACCATAACGGTGTTGTTCAATGATGTTCTCTTGGTGGTAAAGGGTACCTGGCGCTCTCCATATGAAAGTCCGGTGAGAATCAGACTACAAGCTAAACCTGGACTCGTCGGAAAACATCACACAAGCCCACTGTTGTGGTGTCCACAATGCATGCTCTCTACTCCAGGCTAACCGCAGGCAACCGTAAGTTTCAATAAGTGAAATACATCTGACAGGCCTACGAGCATATAGACCATTCTTCCCTAAGCGTCTATACATGGTCTGCCTTAAAACTGTCGTACCAGTGGCTGAAGAGAGCTGACGAGACATGTCTGATGCTGTGCTCCGTATGTTTCTTTTGGCAGTAACTGCCAAATACCGGTCCGCATTCGGCATTATAACTCGGGGGCGACCTGTGCTGTAACGTCTACTCACATTACCATCATCTTTGAATCTTTGCCAAAGCCTGGAGATGACACTCTGGGCGATTCCAAGTTCCTCGGATACTTTGGGATTGGTACGGCCACATTCCAGGCGGCCGATAATTTTACCACTCAAAAAATCATCCGAATGCGTCTTTTGTGTCATAACTATGCGGTTATTGCACTGAAAGGCTTATAAAGCGCTTACGAAAAATTTTACTTCATTGCCTGTATTCCTTATACATCACTCTCGTCATTTTGACGTACTATCGGTGTCATCTCGCGGCTTCCTGCAATTTGTATATGATTTTTGAAGATGTGTGTAGTCATCTTAAGGGTGATATATGTATTTTAGAGTTCGATTTCCGCGTGACTCTGAATTATTCTTAATTTATGGACATGAATGTATTTAATAGCACAATTTTCTTCCGTAGTTGATAGTAAGAAAGAAGTATTCTACTTAATATCTATGTTGTTAACATGGAAAATAGAAAACTGAAGTACCATGAAAATAGAAAACATAAATGAATCGGGAAATTATGTTTTTAATAGTTCTATGATGTTATGAGATTGTTTTCCATTAGAAAGTTTTCATATAGACATTGAATATATGTAAGACTATTTAAATACCGCCTTTACTGTCTATGGAAATTTGATGATTGAAAATAATATATTGATTGTAACCAAGGACATAATGCTATGCCTAAGATATCTTAGTGAAATTAAATACAACTTATATATCTAGTGAACAAGCCTGGTTCCAAAGGCAGTTAATAATAAATATTGCTCAACATTCATTGGTAAGTGGGACTGGTGTCCGCTAAATCCTTCGCGACCAAACGTCCTCCCGCTGGTGTGGTGTGGAAGTTTGGAGGGGGTAGTCAGCTCAGATGCCGTCCATGTTCAAAATTATGAAGTGCGACCCAAAATAGCGCTAGTGTTACTTTGAAACGGGACGTTAATATAAATAAACTAAACTACAACATACTTTTTCCTTTCGATTATATGAATTTTGTGTAAAGCTAATTTTTTTCCTAAGCCGTAATCAACCCTCATATGATCGTGCGATCTCATTTTGAACTCGACGTCAGATGATTCGAACACTTCCTTATACACAATTTTCTTCTTTCTTTACTCAAGTAATTAAATTTTCTTCTTTCCCTCACAGACCCCGAGGAGAGATGGTGCTCTTGTCTTTCCAATTTCACGGGTCGTTACTGCGAAATAGATGTGAACGAATGTCTTTCTCCGGGAGCATGTTCTGAACATGAAGTATGCAAGAACACGTTCGGAAGTTACAAATGCTTTTGTGAAGAGGGGTTCGTAAGAGATGGTTACAAGTGTGTTCGTAAGTGAGAATTTCAGCATTGTATGATATACATCAATTCACAAATAAGAGTTTAAGATAAACTTAAATGTTTATTCATTTTTCTTTTGAGTGTGAATAGATTTAAAACATTATATATGAGACAATTGGAATACGTTGGAAAATAATAAAAATTTCGCCCTAATTTGAATTTTTAAAATTTTATGGAATTATGAGCGATTACAAAGACGGCAAATAATATTATTTTTTATTTTTTACGGATTTGATTTCAAAAGTACTTTTTTTTTCAAAATCACTGTTGTCTCATGACTCCACAAGAAAAGAAAGACTTGTAATTGAAAAAACTTACTTCGTTATATTTTTTCATCCACTTGGATATGGAATTCCACGTGTAATTCTTTGGTTTCAAAATGAGCCAAGACGAAACGTACAAAAATACAAATATTATCAGCGTCTTATAAGTATAATAGACGCAATCTATTTTCTCTTCTCTTCCTTTAAAGCAATAAATAAGCAGCGATTCAACAAAATCAGTAAATTTTTTGTTAAATTTTTAAAATTTAAATTTTTATGAGCAATCTTCTTCCAGATTTGTCCAGATTTTCAATCCTTCCTATTATCATATATTACCACATAAAAAAAAATCGGGTCTTTTTTTAAAATTATGAATACAAATTGGACTTGTTTACTCGACGATTCTTTCGAAGTAACCATTCTTTGCAAGATTAATATCTTTCTTATAGTGCTTACATCGCTGCACTTTTCTAGAACTAAAGAATTGTTTGCTCTTAAGCAATTTTTCCATTCGAAAAGGTCAGAATATTGGAATTTGTTGGCTGTGGAAGTATCGTAATATGATATTTTGACCGGAATTTGAATACATGAGAGACCTGTGAACGAGCACATTAGCATGTTGGAATACTTCAATTTGGTTTTCCTTATGCAGTTTTAAATGCTTGTAATCACAAGCTAAGCACATCTGTTTTAAGTATTTAAACTGGGAGAACACTATTCTGGGTAGACGCAAATATGATATACTTCCCTTGTTTGCTGGAAATGAGATAATTCGAAGAAGACATTCAGAAAATATTTTTAAAAATTCGGAAGCTTTTTTTAAATATAATAATATGGATACAACTAATTTAAATTTTAGATTAAATTCATGGAAATTTTATAGGTTTAATGCTGGAAATGCTCGAAAAACTTAACAGATACGATGCATAATTTCTAAATTATTCTAATATTCTGCTTAACTATTACAGTATCCCCTTTTCTAGTTCAAGAATGAGAATATATAGCGTTTTATTGGCAGTATAATTTAAAATTGATGTTTAGCGTTTTTTAGTAAATAATCTAAACTGATGAAACGTTAAAAGAATACATCTCAAATTAATTAAAAATATTAAAGAAAAGCCTCACTGATAACGAAAGAGTATTTCAGCAAATATGTCTTTCATTTATAGTGGTACGCAACGCTTCTTTTTTAGATAAACTATTTTTTTCCTTTTTCTATTGTCCCTTATTTATGAAACCTGTAACATTATGTTGATCTGTTGGCGACTCTCTGGGTTCGCCGAAGACACTGATTTTATTTCATTATCAGTTAAACTGTAGCTAAAAGTTCGCATTTATGATTTGATCAAAATGTTAGACGTTAAAGCTGTGTGGTTTTAATAGTCTTTCATATGTTTTATTCATTGTATATATGAACTTTTCAAATGAAGACCAATTCCACGAATGCTATTATGTCCTGTTCATCTGTATTCTAAATTCAGAGATACTGTAATTTCACTTTTTCACGTTTTTAATTTGTATATATTTATTTTTCAATTCGTCTTGAAAACTATACAGATATCAAACAGAATCCTTCTTTAGTTTTCAACAATGGAAGAAAAATACGTGATCAAATATTTCATAAAACAATGAACACGATGCGGGTTTCCTTCCCAATTATGAAAATGTTGTTGAGAAATGAGCGTAAGAATATGTTTAAAACTTAATTAAATTTAGGCTAAAAGTTTTTAAATTGGCATAATTAAAAAAAATAATGTTTTGGATTTTTAAAAGGTGTAAAAATCTTTTTTGAGTAGATATATTTTCGAAAATTACCCCATCAAACTCTTGTTTATTTTTTAATTAAAAAAATTTAAGCGAAATAAGAATTTTTCTCTACAAACACAACCTTTCCCGCCAAAAAATAGTACCTTAAAAAGTATGGTCATCTTTCTGTACATTTGCATTTCTAACGCGCATGTATTATTTTATGCTGTGAAAGTTATAGTTGTAAGCAAAATTGTGGAAACGTTTTAAAAAGAGGCATTTTGCAGATTTAATGTCTCATAACAAGAATATTATTTGCAATAATAACATAGAATTTTGTATAATTTTAATGATAATTTTACCAAGAATGTAATTCCTTAAATGAAGTAACACATTTTCGCTTAGTTCCGTCTAAAAAACGTTAAATTGAAATAACTGGAAGAAACTCAGCTTTTCTTCAGCGGAATTTAGCAATGAGTATAAATGCTCAGACAAAAAATACCGTGGTATCTTGACTTTATTAGAATTCAGGAAATTAATGCTATGTTTTGGAGCCGAGGGAATGTCGTTTTTCATGTCTTTTTGTGACTATTATCAAGGTAATAGCCTTTTTTTTTTTAACTTCCCCATTATGAGCTGCCAAAATATTAAAAAAAAATGGAAGTAAAGGAACAAACTGTGGGTTGGTCATCTAAAAATGTTGTAAGGTTTTACTATTACAAGAAAAAGGCAATAATTAAAACGGAATTAATTAGCGAATTTGTGGAAATCCAAATAAAGATTAATTTCTAAACTTTTGAAAGGATGTAATAAAACTCAGTCACTATAAAACCAATTTGGTTGATGTTATTTATAATGGCACTTGCCATGGACAAGCTCGCTGACGAAGTAGGCGATTTTAATCCAAGGGAGCGTCTCTTGTTTTAGTAGCGCCAACAGTACGTCTTAGCTACTTCATGCGTCACATTCACTTGCACAGCCCCTTTTTACAAGGGGGCACATTCACACATCTCACAGATAGAACGGCTGAAGAACAACCAAGCCCGAATCGGGACTCGAGCCCCGGACGCCCAGATCAAGAGGAGGACGCACTATCCCTATGCCAGGACGTCGGCACCAATTTGGTAAAGGCCGGAAAAGATGCATAACATGAAGTGATGATTGAACAATTAGAAGACTGTGTCTAAATGAAAGATAGAAATCATAATAGCATACAAAATGAAATGGCACAATGTAACGTGTCATTGAATGCGAGGACCATTCGACGAAGATTGCAAGAATCTGGTTTAAATGCAAGAATTCTACTAAGAAAAGAAAATTTTAAATTTGAAACAAACGTTAATAATATTAAACTGTTCAAAAATTTATTTAAAAATTTATGCTAACTGGACATTAAAATTGTGGGCCTGTGATATTCGAAGTAATGAGACCAAAATCTCACTATTTGGTAGCAATGGCATAAAATTCGTAAAGAGAAGAATAGATGATTTCGATAGTGATTGCATTGTACCAATTTTTAAACATCCTTTTAGGGTTATGATTTGAGGAAGTATGATAATAAAAGGTGTGAATGGGATTGTGCGAATAATGTTCCCCACGTCCATTCAACTGGTACATAGCAGTAATGGCTATAGGTATAGGGGCATGGGCCGGCGTATTGTGTGATTAATATAAATGTACAAAAATACATAAATGTAATACTTGCCCCAAATGGGAATTTTCAGCAAGTATGGGAATAATACATAAATGTAATAATTCCCCATACTTGCTGAATTTCGTTGGCGATCATTAAATCCTGTTTATATTTCAACAGGATTTAATTCTTGTTTCCATTGTATGTAAAAACTAGTTTCAAGACAATAACATTTCACTATTAACTAAGTCTTGAGTTATAGGAGTACCCATTTCTTTAATACGATTGAAAATGTATGGAGAAGGTTAAATAACCCAGAGGCAATCCAGCAGTGAAACCAATTCATTGAAGCAATAGCCCACTCAAAGCATCTCATGATGAAAAACTAAAACCAAAGTGAATTCCATAGAAAGGTCTTGCAAGCTGTAATGGAAGCTAAAGGTTGCCCAACTAAGTATTAATTGCCAAATGTCAGAATTTTTCTAGCATATCATTATTTCTATATCTCCTTTTTTTACTTTATTGTTGATTTTCCAATATAAATATCCATCATAGAAACAATTTTATTAAATTCTTGGTTAAATTTCTTGTAGAAAACATAAAATCTTATGGTATTTCTCTGAATAAAATTGTTTTGAATCATCAAATCTCAGAAATGCATTTTTCCAAAAACATTCTCCAATTTTGGCCACAAATGTAGTAAGTACTGCTTGGGCGCTATCTTAATTTTCTAATTGTTGGAAATATGTTTTTAGTAGTGAGTGACATTATGGCATCAAGTATTAAATTAAAGAGATATTCAGTATCTGAGATCAAATAATTTTTAAGTCACTTTTTCACAACTTTCTCAATTTAAAAATCATTTAAAAAGGCATCATGGATGTAGAAACTTAATGTTTCTATCACGAGCAATCATGTATACGTAAGTGGTAACACTAAAAAATTCTGACATATATGCGCCAAATAATGAGACTAGAAAATCGTCTATCCTAAAGTATCAGGTTAGTAATAAATTTGACATAATTATTTAGAATTAAAAAATTTATATATATAAGTTTTTTAATTCTATATATATATATAAGAGTAAGATATATATATATAAGAGTAAATGTATGTGACTTGTTAAAAATTAATAACAGAATTTTTGGAACAAAGTGGAGCTAAGCTCATTTTTAAAACGAGTCTTTCGTCTAAACTTAACACCTCGTATCATGTTCAGGCGTGAGATCGTAGGTTATTTGATGCTTAACACTTCTTTTGTTTTGAAATTTGTTTGAGAACTAAGAAGGGCACACACTTTGTTTTCTAATTCAAAGTTTCGGTGGATTTCCTAGTGGAAAAAACTCGACTAATTAGCTAAACTTTGAGAGGAATTATGCCGAACTGGATGTAAGCCTCTTCATCCTTTCAGATATTTGATTTACTTTCCAAACACATAAACAGCGGGAGCACTTGAAGAATTTTTCTAGACTTCATTGTTTATTTCCTCAGACGGGGGATACAAACTCAAACAACAGTTTCTAAGAAGAGCTTTAACAATTCTGAGTGAAAAATAAGGTTCATTCTTAAAATTTATGAACACAATGAGTCTTTTCTGTAGACTTTAAGTATTGTTACTGACATAATTCGAGTCTTTACCTGGCTTTACAAAGGTAATCTAATTAAACTGGGATGACCTCTTACGCCTACGAGAAAACTAGAGAATGACTTGCAAATAATTGCATTGCTTTATCCTGTTAAAGTATTTGAAAAAAGATTAAAGTACACTTTCCTTGTTCACATTGATAAGTGCTAACTTCTCTGACCTTTCTCTATCATTTCACATATATTATGCAATGCTTTAAGATACGATACAACATTGGCAGTGTTGTGAACTGAGATGCCATTTGAGCAATATCGAATAATATTTTACAATATCGTACAACATGTTGCGAGGATAGTCAGTGTTTGTTGCTAGGAATTCAATGTCAGAGTGAAGCTTCGATGAGAGACCTAAGGTTTTGTATAGCAGAAAGAAAGTTATAGAAGTTTGATGAAAGATCTGCCAACTCAGATATTGCGTTCGCCATCTGGCCATGGATTTAAATTGCAAATACAGTCCTATTTGAAAATTTCCGAAAAAGAAAGATTATTATTGTTGGTTTAATGATGGAACCGAGTCTCCTTTTCCATAAGTAAACTCATTTTCTCAGAAAGATAGGGATTCCGCCGAAACATGTCTTTAATATTCATTTACAATGAGGTCACGGACATTTGAAATGTGTACTGTCATTCATTTAATCATTTTTCTACGGTGAAACAATTATTTTCATCTAAAATCATGAAATATTCATGACTGGTTAATAGTAAGTAATAGCTGGTAAATAGTAAGCTGGTTAATAATGAATAGTACAGTATTGTCTTAGCAGCGAAATGATGGATCTGTGTCAAATTTTAACCTTATCGATAGGGATGACGATTTCCAAAATTCATGCACGGTTTTCTTCACTTTAATGCGAAACACAAAAAACGACACTTGAGTACGCAAAAATAGAAAGGAAAGAACACCCCTGGTTCTACGAATGAGCAGATGTGTCGTTCTTCTGTTCAATGTACAAAGATCCTAGGAGATGATTTCCGTCTCCTTTTATCCCTATAGGCCTATCAGATAATGAATGTTGAAAAAGTGTACAAGTTTATAAATTGGAGACAGTTTTTGTTCACGAGCCTCTCACAACAGAGGCAATAAGGAATTATGACCAAAAAACGATGATATAAAAACTTTATAATATTTCAAAACAGTGTTCTCCCTAAAACTTTCTCGAATAAACTTGCGTACAGAGAACACCTCACAGAGCATTGGCACACAGTAGTGACGAAATATTCACTTTTGGCGTGAATTTAACATTTTGACTGCATCCATCGTGTCATTCTAAGCAATTCATTCATGGCATGAGGTGAATAGAATATGAAAATCGAATTTGTGTTTCAGACACGTGTTTCTCAGTGGATTGTAGCAAAAATTTGATACAAAATGGCACGTGTAGTCACAAAATCCCATCTCAAATTTGATATATCAAAGTCATTGCGTTTTTGAATGATTAGGTTTACATGTTTCTGAAAGTATAGACAGACGGTCAACCAGTCGTTGTATTTGGCTGAAAATTGGATAGATGTTTACACAATAGATGTTCATTCTGTGTCACGAATTTTATCTATTTAGCTCTCCGTTTCGCGGCTATCACATTAACATATATTCTAACAGCACGTCACATTTCTTCTGAACATATTTAACCCCCAAAAGTTTGATAGAAATCTGTCCATTTGTTGTAAAGACCGTATACCAAACTTTCCAACCATTTAGAGTTATCTTTGTCACAGACACACTAACGGATATTTCCTAAAAACGTATTTTTCTAATTCAGGGAGGTCTGAAACGTAAAAATTCGTCAAAATCTCGAGTTTATACTACGTATACATGATACATTTTATACTACGTATACATGATAGACCGATTCTACGTATACGTATGCGTGATATTTTATGCTACGTATACATGATAGACCGATTCTACGTATACGTATGCGTGATATTTTATACTACGTATACATGACAGACCGATTCTACGTATACGTATGCGTGATATTTTATACTACGTATACATGATAGACCGATTCTACGTATACGTATGCGTGATATTTTATACTACGTATACATGATAGACCGATTCTACGTATACGTATGCGTGATATTTTATACTACGTATACGTTTGACTACGTATTTATACCAAGTCTACGTAAACGTAAAAACAATATGAATAATGGCCATTAGAAAAGTGACAAATAAAATAATGATCATTTGAAAATCTGATATTTGTCAAATTCCACGTGAGTTATCCAAACATTCAAACTGATAAACCCATTTCTTGCTATTTTCTTACACTTGCAGATATTGTTTGTCTCATTGTAATAGTATTTTCGTTATGCACATGCGATCCATTTTTATCAATGTTTTCATCTTTAGCACACGTTTTTATAAACCTTTATTTGCTTCAAATTTCTCTTGATGGAATTTTGGAATCGATTTTTAACTCCTTCTTTTTTTTCTAGAATTTTTAAATATTCTTTACTCGTTTTTTCATGAAAATGCATTGTTTTAACACTTTAAGAACTGAACCTACCAATCAATTAATTCAACGAACTAAGTTTTAATTCCACTTAGAGAGTTAGAAGTGAATTTGAGAAAAAGGGATAACCTAGATTACGTAATATTTACATTTCCATAATAGTTCTATATTTCTGTAAAGTTAAAAGGTCTAACGTCATTTAACATTTACTCAACTCCATAGTAATGAATTATAAATTAGAGATTATTTAATAAATTAATTTCCGTTTTAAGCATATTAATAGCAAAGCGTATTAAAAAAATATTTTTATTTATTTATATGACAATGCATTCCTATGGTTTACGAATAATAGCGCATCCATTTGAAAATGTGAATATTCTATATACTTATGACGGGTTTACACTAAGTTTCCAGTTTTAAGAAGGTCAGTAGACAGCGCATGCGCAGAAAGGGACTGATTTATGTTTGCCACAATTTCATAAGATAGATTCATGTATTCTATCCATGGCTATAAATAACCGTTTTGGTGTTCCTGGATTTTTCTTATTCACTGCGTGTCGTATTAAAATAATGGATATTTACACAAAAAAACATGGTAAAATAAAAAAAAATGTCGACCTACCTAAATTTGGAAAATTATAGAAAAGAAATAGGAAATAAAATGAAAAAAAAAACCACAAAAAAAATCACAACCTCGCATCAGAAAGAACAAAAAGCAAAAAAATATCGGGATTAATCTATGATAAGTAATCAATTTTTTTCACGCCCCCCCCAAAAAAAACACGCTAACTTCTACAAACGAATGCACATTAAATGAAAGAAAATTCAATACAGCGGTATGTTGTTGTCCCGTCGGGACAATTACTTGCCATGGACATAACAGCATTTTTCAGCCTTTCTACGCCTGGGATGCCTACTGGCCGTCGTATAACTCATCGAGTGTAAACCCGGCATTATAATGGAAACTTATTTTGAAAATGAGAATTAAAGTGTGACTCAGTGCGATATTGCCATAATTTTTAGAGAATCTTTGATAAACTTTCCACAGCCAAGAATTTAAGGTTTTCAGGAAAACAAGGGTAAGAGAACAAGATGAAGCTATCCAAGTGAAACTAATTAATGGATATGATTTATATTCTGATTTGTAAAATCATAATTAAGCAGGCCAATATCTATAATTTTGAATTATTAAATGTCTTGATGGTGGCAATTTGTGCACAAGAAAATAACATACATAGCACGATGGACTATTTAAAAGATCTAATATTTTTAACATTAATTCCAACCTTTCACCTACATTCTTTTGAAACTGTATTTGCAATAACAAATACATGGCAAAAATGAAAAACAAAGCTAAACAAAACAACAAAGCGAAAATAAAACAAGAAATCTTTTTGAAACTTTAATATTTGAATTGCTATGCATGTTTTGCGATGGCTAATATGTTCCTAAGGCCACGGAAAAACATTTATAATATTTATTATACTACGGCTTATTCGACAGTTTATCTAAGATTTTTTTATTGTCTAAAGATGATGACAAAATAATGAATCATTTTCACCTCTTTTCAGGTAAAACCAATTGCTTGGAAGATCCCTGCCTGAATTTCGCTGGCTGCATTGACAGAGAAGAGGGGAGAATCACTTGCATCTGTCGGTTAGGTTACGTGGGAGAACGATGTGAAAAAAGTAAGGATTTCCGATAGGATTAAGAATTCATATACAAATTTTTTTCTGCAAAAAGAAGTGCAACTATTCCTAAATCCATTGGGGCCGCGGCGGCCTGGTGGTAAGGACTCGGCTTGTGAGCCGTAGGGTTTCAAGTTCGAGACCCGATTCCGCCGAAGAACCGTCGTGTAAGGGGGTCTGTTGCACGTTAAATCCGTCATGTCAAATGTCTTCCCACTGGCATGGAGAAGAGGGCTTCCAGCTCAGGTGTCGTCCTTGTCATCTGACCGTGGTTCAAAATTACGAGGTCCATCCCAAAATAACCCTAGTGTTGCTTAACAACGGGACGTTAATGTAACTAAACCCTAAATCCATTTGTTTGTAATTATGGCACTTACCACGGACAAGCCCCGCCGTCAGAAACAGCCGAGTTTAAGCCTGAGGGGGTGCGTCTCTTGTTTCTATAGTAGCGCCAACTAGGGCCAAGAGAACGACTTAGCTACTCACTCATTCGCTTACACAACCTCTTTTTACAGGAGGGCACATTCACACATAGAACAACGAAAGAACAACCATGCCCAAACCGGGACTCGAACCCAGGACGCCCAGATCACGAGGAAGACGCGCTACCTCTATGCCAGGACGCCGGCAAATCCATTCGTAGCTGTTGCTGATGAGAGTAGTCATGTATTTTAATCGGTAGCAACATTATTTCTTAATTTTAAAAATCCTATCTTTAGTTTATGATGTTGTGGTGTTCAATTTTATCTAAGTTTTAAAAATAATAACAGTTGAAAGCTCGAATTATATATGTTTTTGCATCTGTTATTAGTTTTATCAATATGTTATTTTAAAAGCCCAAAAATTGTTTAAAACTTTAAAAAAAATTTTTAGGCGCATAGTGCACACTATGCACCTAGTATTATTATATTTCACATCGCGTTTTCTCTCCGGAAGTAGGTGCTAAAAAAAGTCCTATACAATTTTGATTAGATATTAAATCAAATATTTATCAAGGTACTCATGTTATTTTTAAATAACTGTAAAAGCAGACTGTAAATTATTACAATACCGTCCCTCATTAATTTTACATATCTTTAAAATGAAAATTTTTTTTAAGAATATCACTATTATTTCTGTTGCTTTTTTTCCAATTTGAATAACTTTTTGAAATATTTCTTAATACATTTTACAATAACATTTTTCATCAATATAATTTCTGCTTCTACACTTGCAAATGTCGATACGACATTAAATCTTCTTTGTTGACGTTTCCGTTGTTAAATTCAAGAATAGATTTAAAAAAATAATTTTGATCGAGGAATCAAACCTTAATTATCATCGTCTAGAGTTTGAAACCTTCATTCTTTTTTTTTATTTCAATTATATCTGGTAGATGGAGGACATATTGAGTCCAAACATTCAATAAGTACGTGTCTCTCTTCAACTTGCTGCTTGCTATTTGAAATTTATAAATAATGATAACATAGATATTTTTTGAAGGTACTACTATATAATTCAAATAGGTATATTCAGAATTTTTAATTAAAACATTTATCCTTGAGGATAGCTGTTTTTAATTCTAAATATAAGTGAATAGTTCTCCCCAACCCAGAAAGATCCCATATTTTTATTTACAAGAAAAATTTAACTCATTTTTTTTCTGCTAATATAAGTTTAGGAAAGGAGAATGAAGTAAATTGTAAGCCCATTAGTAAGGAAAGCGTAAGAGAATACACATTTGAAAAAAATCTATCACAAAGTGTGTACTTTCAAATCACATATATGGACACCACCGCTTGTTTACGCATGCACCAGGAAATGCTGTTTTCACCCCGATCAAAGGTAGAGGATGTGACGTTTACATTTGTATAAATAAAATAAAAAAGAGAGTGCTGTGTATGTTTTTCTGTATATACGTATGGGTGCTTTACAGACCATTGACCTTGAGCTACTAAATTTGGTACAGATATATTTTGGAGGATTGAGAATGAACATATTGGAACGAGTTTTTAAAAATTTTAATTAAAAT
>JAPMOR010062609.1:173443-251380 GCA_026543865.1 Argiope aurantia | reverse complement strand
ACGGTGTGGAATAATGGAAATTGAGTGTGGGTCTACAGTGCCCATTCTAGACGGTGTGGAATAAATAGAAATTGAGTGTGGATCTACAGTGCCCATTCCAGATAGGGTGGAATAAGGGAAATTAAGTGTATTGGATATTCATTTCCCTCCTTGTTGTCCGGATTCCCCACTGCACAAATTCTTGAATTCTCCCTAAATTGGTTGGATTTGGCAGCATGAGGGACCGGTCGTCTCACTCGTGATGACTAATTTTAAAGCATGTGCATTTGAATACAACGTAAAGTAATACCGAATCAGAGAAATCGGTATAACCAGCAGTAGTATCAATCCAAGAAAAATGGGCACACTTCTGTCTTATCGATGTATCATTGATATGTTCATGGATTGAAAGACCGGCGTAAAGGACTGCAGATGAGACGTCGTACTTCGATCAATAATACGTTTTTCTAAGATAAAAAGATTTTTATCCGATTAGACATTTTGTAATCTTCTTCAGATATCGAGAGATCAGATAATGTTCTATGAAAAGGCATGCAATAAATATTTTTTGTTTTACAATCATTGCGATTTTATGTTCAATACCTTGAATTTCAGATCTTATAGAGAATATGTAATCTGATTTGGAAATATATTAAGCGAAAAATTGTCGAAGCATTAACATTACATGTTGGAAAAAAAATGAGTTCTTGATTAGCATTTGTTTGACATTAGTATTTCTTTAGCAGGAACATAAATAGTTAAGAGATATTATTTTCATCGAATAGGTTTGAATCATTTTCTGAATTAAGACTCAGATTTGGTTTTAGGATTAGGTGACAACCTTGAGGCACCCCAACAAAGAAGCGCTTTCCTACTAAACGAAACAGTCATTTTGGCTCCCATCACTTTTTAATAATGGAATGCAATATGTAACTGACCATAATAGTAAACGTATTATTACTTTTTTTAATGAGCTGATGCTTAAAATGCAAGTTATTGATAATTGCTAATTTTTTTTCTTTTCTCTAAAATTAAGATATCTTGTAAATTAGAAAAAAAATTTTTGAAGTAAAATTTGTTTATATTTTTTATATTATGTATGGCTTCCACTCGATGGGCACCTCAAAAATGAGAATGAGAAGCTCCCGGAATAATGGTTGGTTCTCGCTGGCTTGGTGGATAATGAAAGAGGTGGATATTGGCTACCTCCCATCGATGGCACTACGTACTTCCTTAGAGAAGGATTGGGCCGTGATCGGTGATGGCTCTTAGGACTGAACCACAGTTCCCGCCAGTATTGTGTCACTACGGTCCGGTCATTCTGTTTTATCCGAGTGCCTACGGGCGGATCGTAGTTGCCAGTTAATGATTATGTTATGCATGGTTGTACATATGAACAAATGAATAAGGATCTTTAAGAGGTATTTTTTTTCTCTAGAGGCGTATGAGTACTTGTTTGTTTAGGTACACCAAATAACTCTCCTTCGACCCTGTTACCTCTGTTCGGCCCGGTGTTTCAAAAATAATTTCATTTAATCAGAAAAAATCCTCAAAGTACGCTTCAGGAATATATATTATACGAAATACCTGGTGGATAAATAGTTGGAGATTATACACAACCATATTGATCGGATCTTATTCCATATTGATCGGAAATTCTTCACATTGCGGAGAGAAGAAGATTCTTTCCTGTAGGAAGCCGTTACGTGATATATTACCCAGTATCAGCAAAAATGATTTCCTGCGTGTCTCCAGCTCAGCAGGGAACAGGAGGTGATTCAATTTCTCAAAATGCGATATTTTGCTTTCGTGTTTGAGAGAAAATGAAAGCTGAAAAGGGGTAAAAACCCTTTGAGCCTCTTTGATGTTAATTATTCGAAAACAAAGAGCAAACGTTGTGATTCAAGCTTAAATCCAAATTGTGGTGAAAGCAGCAACATTTCGAAAGATCTTTCTCTTACCGAATTTTTTTTTCTGTATGAGAAAGTTTATAACATGCAAATCACAATGATTTTTCTATTAAATAATTATAACTCACTCTCATGCAGGATTTAAATTTGATTTATGTTATGAAAATAAGTTTACAATAGAACTACAGGATGGCCATAAAATAACTTTATTTGGAGGCTTCTACAGCTAAAACGAATGAAACCAAATTTCATATACTGACTGTGGAAAGTAGGGGAAAAATGAATTCTGTGGGGAAAAAATGTAGTACTAAACGTTTTCAGTAGGGGGAATATTGGCGCTGTTGTCCTGCACGAAGAAATTCGCATTATGTAAAATTCTTAGTGCTGGCATGGCAGAAGTGCCATGCATCCCTTGTAGAAAGGAAAAGCAAACGACCTGTTAATAGTTCGTTCTTGATTATTGATGTGTTCACTTTTGTTCGTGATTAACTGTGGATGTGTGTTTAATATGGGTCCTATCTTAACTCGTAACTTAGCTTTACTAGTAAAATTGTTCTACACTTGACTCTCTTAAGCAACCTGCATGTCTTGAAATAGAGCATAAGCTGGGCTGTTATGAACATCGAAACTCAGCAGTGGATAACGTTATACACCGCATGCAATATGTTGTTCCAGAGCCGACCTTTTCTATGAAGGGGCCCGGGTGCAAAACACTAATTGAGGGCCCTAATTTTTTTAAAAAGTAAAAGAAAACAAAAATTACAAATACGAACACATAAAACTATTGCATGTTCATTTAATGCATTATTTTGCTATTAAATACTTCGGGAAAACTAAAATTTTTTGCCATTTCTTTTTCGATGCTGTGCATTTAAACTTTATGGTTATATGCTTGACCAAAAACAATTCTTTATTAATTTTAATTTGCTGAAAGAGTACTGAGTATTTATTATAGTAACTGGCAACGTAAAGAAAAGTTTTAACACAGTTAATACATTTAGAAATAAATCATTATAATTATCAATCAGTATATATTACAATATGTGTTGAGCACTATTTACATTCCTTTCATTCAAAATCAAATCTCGTAACAGAGCAATTATTTGCACTAGGTTTTCATCTGCCTCGTTATTATAAAACTTACAAAATTTTGGGAACATTTTTCTAATTTCGTGTTTTTCTAAAGTTTTTATATCAATGATTAATTTGAAAACTTTTAAATCTATCTTCTATCTGTACAATAACAGTATCTCTTACAGAGTTAAAAAAGAACATCTAAATTTCCTAACCAGGTTTTCTATAATTTCATCTTCCGCTGTTTAGAAATACAATTTTTCTCTTTTTCAAATTCATCTTTCAGGAAAATGTTCTGAAGGATTCAAATTACATGCAATCACTTTTGGTTCATCTAAAAATGAGTTAAATTTTGTTCCTAAATTTTGGATTTCAGTTTTAATTTTATTGATTTAATTAAATGCCCAGTCGAGAACAATAGTTTCTACTTGAAATAGTTTATTGATAGTGCTAATTTTGGACAATTTTAAACCGTACTATTAAACATAATATATTGGGTTGCTCGGAAAGTAATTTCGTTTTTTCCCGACAGAGGATTTAATTGTATTTTTTGCACCCAACTTCACATTTAAGCCGTATCATTTTTATATCTTTGAGAGCTCATATAGCAAGGCTTGTGTGTGAAAAATTCCAATTCGTTCTACGCAGTAGTTTTTGGTTGGTGCCCTTTTAAATATGGAGAGCGATAAGCAGCATTTTCGACATATCTTACTGTTTTACTACAGAAAGGATAAAAATGCTGTTCAAGCCAGAAAGAAATGGACCGATGTGTATGGAGAGGGTGTGTTGACAGTACGCCAATGCCAGAACTGGTTCACTCAATTTTTTAGACGGTAAAACCTTCACCTCAAATGAGGAGGTCAAAAACCACCTCGATCCGTTTTTTTGGCAGCAAAGACCAAAAATTTTATGAGCGTGGAATGATGCTACTACCAGAAAGATGGCAAAAGGTGTTGGACCAGAACGGCCAATATATAATTTAATAAAGTATTAGTTTATCGTACGAAAACTGTCTTTCATTTGCACATATAAAAAATTACCACAAAAAAAAAAAAAAAAAACGAAATTACTTTCCGAACAACCCAATAAATGTCATTTCTTGTATTAAATCTAATAGACTTTTAGCTTCGAATACCGCTGTTTGTCTAAATTTGCATCAATAAATTCTTCTACGGGAATACAAGCTTGCTCATACCGTTTATACACTGCTTTAACCGTATCTATTTTGGTTTCCTAACGAGTATCGTATTATGGTTTAAGAGAAATGTTTAAATGCTTTTGCAGAATTTCCCATATTTTTGTAGATGCAGAAAATAAGCAATATAAGCGTGGCAATATCCCCTCCAAAAAATTCCAATATACGCTGTTGTAAGCGGCATCTCAAATTTATAAATTAAAAGAGTGTCATAGGCGTGACACATAAACTGTACGAGAATTTAGAGCCATTATTCTAGACCGTACACCTTTATATTTCCCTTTCATGTCGTATACTTGCCGTCTACAATTCATAATATCTAAAACAAGCTCGCTTCATCTTTCCAATAAAGCTTTTGCTAGTCCTTCTACAGCGACACTTCAATAAACCCTATAAATGACTCATTTATAGTTAACTTTTTTTCTTCAAAATTTACATACCTAATAAAGACTAAATTTTTTTTATGGGAAATATCAGAAGTAGAACCCATTTGGATACTGTAATACCTGGCTGCTTTTGTATCGTCTATAATTTTATTAAGAGCTTCATTTTCTAACGCAGGAATAATTTGTTCTCGTGATGTATGTGCTAAATCATACACAGTTTTTATTCTGTTTATATGGCCCATAAGCACCGACTCATATTTACTTAATAATACGATTATTTTCTTTTCTTAGGCTTTCCAATTATTTTATGGTTTCCTAGATGTGGAAGATTATTACATGCTAAAAATAGAATCTCATTTACAATTCTTTAAAATAGTAATTTAAAGTAGTAAAGTAAATCGTAATTTAAAGTAGTATAGTAAAAGTCATTCCGTTTCCTTATTTATATTAACTTGACTTGTTCTATCAATAGTCGAACATAAATTTAGTCGTTTCAGTAATTCATCCCAAGCAATAAATGAATTAAGTGACAAATAGAACGCTCAAGATCTTGAATTACAGTTGATAACCTTCTTCAATTATTATAAGCACCTATAAATCATGTAGATTTTTCCTTTCCTCTGGAAAATAATGTAGAGCAAAAACAAGATATGGAGTCTTGTGTTTTTGAATAAATCAACCAGCTGCAAAGCTGCATTTCACCATTTGGCACTTAAAATAGAAACTTCAGAATTTTTTGCAAATATTCGTGTTGCACGAATCTGTTCTTAACACAAAACGTTTTAAACATATCAGTTATAATGCTAGGTTATAAACTTGAATCGCTTATGTACGCTTGATAACATTTGTTATTGTGATTTTCTGATTCAACCATTTTTGTATAAACATATGGCTCTTCAAAGATTTTCACAGTTTCTACACTTTTATTGAAAGATAGTGCAGTTTGTGCGAAACTTTTTTCGCCAGTTGACGCTTGAATTGTAACTTCCGCAGTCGTAGCAATTTATAAAATGCTGCACACTTGCACTAAACTGTAATATGCCTGCAAACTTAGCATATTTCAAAACCCATCGATTGTTCCAGTTAAATTTCTTCCTCTCATCTTTCCACCCCTCAATTACCGTTCAGAACATTATTTTAGTTCTTGATCATGTAGGGAGTCCCTCAATCGCGAGACCCTGGTGCATAGCATCCGCCGCACCCCCCAGATGGCCGGCCCTGTGTTGTGCGCAAGGACGGTCAGAATAATGAAAATCCACGGCGTCTAGGGGACCTTAATATTGATGAATAAAATATTATTTTCTAAGAGTTTCATGGATTTATTTGTTATTGTACTCCCACAGTACCAGTATTTTCCATATCGGCAACTTTTGATATTAATTTTTTTCTGCGATATTCATCTTCCTATGACTTCCACAGTCTGTATATGAAATGTCGTTTTTAGCTGCCAAACAGGGTAAGTTATTTTATGGCCACCCTGTATATCTTTCTCCTGAAAGGAATAGTTTGAATTGATGACAAATATGATTCATTTTTTTCTAGAAATTATGGAATGTGATGAAACATCGTGTAACGAAGGCGAAGTTTGTGTTGCTACTCTAAAAGGCTTCCAGTGCGTGCAAGTTCCATAATCTGGGACCAAACATTCTCCAATTTATTGCCACTTGCTGCTTATTTTCTATTATAATTAATATTAATCGTTTGTGCTTTTTGGAAAACTCATATATATAATATTATGAATTTTCATGCAATAATCTATATGATCGTTTAATTATTGACTAAAGTCTTATAAAAATTTATATTTAATGATGTATCTGAAATACTCTCGCATTAATAAGCTCTGCTTTGGTTCTGAATAAGTCAACAGAAAAGTACTATTTTATTCAAAATATTCATATTATACAAACTGTAAAAACTTATTTTAATATGCTCTAAAATTTATTACAAGCCATGTTTGTTGATCAATTGGTTCAATATTTTCTACTAAGAGTCTGATTAAATAACTTTATGTAACTTGATTTTAATTATTTCTTCAATAAAGTAATTTTAAAGTTCAAATATTGATTGACTTGTTACTCTTACCATTTTAGAAACCTTATACGTTACTCTTCATTTTACTTTACATCTACATAGTTTTCCGTCATCTCAAACTAAAATTTGAACTTTATTTAGAGGAAGAAGTGATTAAATTTCAATTAATAGAATTTTTTTTTACTGAAACCAAACAAGTGTTTTAAATATATGACTGCAGAAAATACAATCTCATGCATGCTACAGAATATTTTTCATAAATTATTCATTATCTCAGAAATTTATTAAATAAAATTTCTTTTATACAAAGCAAAAGAAAGATATTTTTAAATGATAAAAATAATAATATATTTTTATACATGTAATTATTTTGCTAATAAGAGCTTTAGTTATTAAAAATGGATGAATTTTAAAAGAGTTTTCATTGTTGCTTACTTCTGAAGTTAAATTTAAATTATAATTAAAGTAAACTTTTCGGAAAGCGTTCTTTAAATGGAGACATACACAAAATGAGAAAATAAGACCCTAACTTTATACATTTATCACAGACAATGGAAGAAAATTTCAGAATGAAGCATTTGTAGCAGTAATGAAAATACTTTGAGTTTCGTTTTGACAATGTTTGTAAAATAAGCTTAAAATGTTTTGAAAGGTTTAGTAAAAATAGACAAAAATATCCACGTCAATTAAATTGATGTCACTAAAAGCATAAATTTTGGAATTTTGAGCAGTTTTTAAACCTCTAATGGGAATTAAAAAAAGTCGTCCATGGTGCATATTGCCACCTTTCAAAGAATAACATTGCCAAATAAATAAATAAGAATAAATTGCCGTTGTAGAGTGCAACAGATGTGCGCACGGACACACACACATTTTTATTATTAGTAGAGATGAAGAGTGGCTATGGTAATAGCCATGATTATAAAAAATGCATTTTTCCTTTTTTTAAAAAATTAGGTTTCATGTTTCAAGAAATATTATTTTTGCTCAGTAATTGTGACTAACTCATTCAAACACACGGCTAGTTTAACGCTTTGTTAAAAAAAATTATTTTACAAAACTTGTTTTGACATTCCTTTTCCTACAATATATATTTTTGTATTCCTTTGGGGAGGAAATCATGAGTATTTTTTAATAATAAAGTTAAAATTATTTGTGACAATGCATTATTAGTTATACACATATTCTGCGGTAAATATTAAGAAAAATTATGCCATTTTTCAAATTTCTGTTTATTTTTGTGCTAGTAACAGAACGCAAATGATTCATTGTCATCTGGCGTCGAGAGATCTTAGATTTTTTTTAAAAATCTTTTCAGTTTAACAATGCGACTTTTAGAAACTATTCAATAAAAAATTATAATGTTTTGCATTGAGAATAATTTTCTTTCAAGGCAAATATTTATCATATCTTGTTTTAAAGGAAATGATTTTTTAAAGTTTTTAACAATGCATGATTGTATTTTCAAATTTTAAATTGTGTTAAAATTCTCTATCCACATTAAAATAAATGAAAAAAAATCAAAAGTCTGAAAAGGAGAGAAAAAAAATCAGAATCGAAGGTTTTATCCATCTACAAATGAATTAAAGAACGATTTAATTTCAAACTATTTTCCCAAAAGGTTAAATAATATTAAAAATTAAATTTAAATACTTTCACATCTAATTAAGTTGCATCAGCGCTTCAAGAATAAAAATTTTGTCTCAAGTATTTGTGTTATTATATTCAAAGATATTTCATAAACGAAATTATTCATGTAGAATGCAACGCAGCTACAAAAATAAACACAGTCGTAATAGTTCTATCAAGCAAGTCAAAATTCATCTCCTGGATAATCAATATGACGCTGAACTACAAGGGAATAATAATCTGAATATTATCCCCCCCTCCCTCCCACTCGAAAAAGGTAATATGAAGCGCAGTCATGGATTTTATTCTGTAACAGTGAATTATTTTTAATCCTTTGGACCTTATTCTTTATAACAAAGATCAAGCTTATAAGAATAATTCACAAACAATGGCTGATCTTAGAAAAAACGGAAACATTATGCGCTTTATGCCAACTTCAATACGCATTTTGATATTTTTGAAGACAATAACTCGTAACACGATCTATATCACGATTGCAATTTGATAACATGATCATTAACCCAACACAATCGTATTTCGTGGCAATGAAATGCAAAATAAATAAATCATCCACTAAGGTTAAAAGATATTGTCGTGTTACTTTCTTCAAATTTCGATTCCTTTAAGGGAACCAGGATCATATGTAACTTACGAAAAAATAGATTTTTCAATATTCTCATTCAGGCTGGTCATCTTTCTGCATAAGCATGCTGTAATCATTAAACATAACATGAAGCTTTGTATTAAGGTAGATTATAGGAACTAGAGTTACTAAATTTGGTATAGATATTCTTTGGAGGATGAAAATATGAACATTTTGAAATTTTAATGAATTAAAGACTAAGAAATTTTTGATTTTCCGCTATAATTTGCAAAAGCACAAGGATCATTTTTACACCATCTCAAAATTAAGAAAAAATAAATTCTTCAGTATTATTTCCTCACATTTTTAAATGTTAAGAAACTTTATTAAATTAATTTTAAACACAATTTATAAATGGGTCTTTATTATTGCGATGAAATTGAAACTCATGTTATTGTTTCCTACTGTTTCGATACTATTAAAGTTATGATAAAGTATTGTTTCCGTTCTGCATTATTCAAAAACATAAATTGAATCGTCTCTTTGATGTAATACAAATAATATTTGTTATATTCTCTATATAATATAAATGTCAGACAATGCTTTTTAAGATTCCTTGAATTTTCTTTATTTTTTTTGTCTAAAATCTTTTAATTCTATTTCATGTTACAGTATTTCCTCGTAACGAATCTAGTTGATATATCGTATACTATTAATTTTTGTTTTGCGGACCCAGTTCATTGATTTGTATTTTAATGTGATATATGTATGGGATAGGATTTAAGTTTTACACGATGGCAACACATTTAGTGCTGTCATGGTGCTTATATATTTTGGCCCGATCGATATATGTACTTTAACTTTTAATTAAAATCATTTAAAATACTATATATATATATATATATATATATATTAAACTTTTGTAACACATATATATAAGGCTTTACTTTAACGAGAAATTGGACCATAGAATGCCCTGAACATTGAAACATATATTCTCATTTACGATTTAAAGAATTAGTGGATATACAGACAAAAAATAAAGCAAAAATGTTCAGTTGCAGCTTAGTTCCAATTCTAATGATTTTGTGAGATTTTTTACTTCCTAATTATGTCTTTTAAACAATAGCTCATTTTATATAAATTTCTTTCTAATTTAATTACTTTTTTTTGTCGATAGAGTTTGGTTTAACTCATTGTAATTTTATATTCATTTAAACTCGATTAAAAAATTGGTTTCGAATGGAAAGAAAAAACTTTTTATTATCCCATTTTTAAAAATAAAAATAATTTTTCAACAAATATTCCCAATAACTGTTTTTTAATAATTACTAAAAACATTTTTCAACGAATTTTTGTATGGTTCTTATTCAATCACACACACACACACAAAAGTTATGCATCAGCTACTCTAATAATATTTCAAGTAATTATTTGTGATAATGAGCCGATTCCTACTGAATTATAACTGCAGACACCACGTGTGTATAATGTGTTAATGAATTATCAGAAATATTGCACAGCTCCACAGACATAAGGAATTGTGTAAATGAAGGTCTGGAACAAGGTACTCAAGTTGATGATAGCATTTGCGAATCTATGGATCAATCCATTGATTGTGTATCAACCCACATCATTATAACGTTCCATTTTATATTATTAAATGTAACTGGCATCATAATCATTTGCTATTCATAATCCCTCGCAGAGACATTCCCGCACGGACTGAAATATTGTAGACATTTATTTAAAGCAATAACCCTGATATTACATCTAATCTCTGCGCTACTTGAAACGCTAGCTTCAGTTTGTCTGTCCGAAATTATTTTATTCTAGTCGAAGCACAGGCACTTAGCCGGAATAAAAGCAACGTGATTAAATGCCTTCTAAATGGAAGAAGACTCTATCTTTAGTCTCAGATCCACTCGCTTTATCATGTGGCGAGCAATTAAACGTCTTTTTCGCCATTGGCTAAGGAAGCCCGCATTATCTTCTTCTATTAGACAGAATGAAGTGAAACAGCAGGAAATAAATTTCATTTTATTTTTTGGGAGACTTTGTCCTTTGTTTCAACATATTGCAGAGATTTATTTTGAAGTGAGTCATTGTGTGGACTGTTTGCTTCCAGAACTTGCCGAAACCTTCCTTGATGGATAAAAAGGCGGAAGTTATATTTTAGTAATTTTTAATTCACAAATATTTTAGAATAAATACCGTTTATGAAAAATGACATGCATCATATACAAAATATTTGCTTAAGAATATTTTTTTATTATTGTAGTTTCATTTTCAGCTGTTTGCTAGTGGAAGTCAGACTTTTATTATATCTGTTGTAGTATGATCAAATCATAGTACAAATAAACTACAAACTACTAACATATATTTAATTGTATTGAAATTGATTTTTTTTTCTTTTTGTGAGTGAATGAATCTAGTTTTTAAATTCTTCACCTAATCGTGTGTTCGCTTTATTTATTAATATACAGCTGAATTTTTATTTTACAAAAATTTCATTTGACATATTATTAATATTTCCATTTTGATCAAATTGCCGAAAAATATTATAAATACTAAGAGAATTGTCTTTGGATTGACAAAAAAAAAATGAATAAAGGCTTAACTAAATCAAAAAATTTCAGTGTCTGATTTCATTACCGTAAAAATTAACCAAAAATTGTGTTCATTGTGCTTTCGTAATAATAGTTGTTAGGATTTCAACTCACAAGTGGAAATGTAATTGTCCTTTTAACCATCCAGAACTTCACAAATTTAACTAAAAGAATATGAACCCACATTTCACGGATAAATGATTCCCCTAAAACGAGAAATTTCTCGAATATCAATCATTAATGTTGCTTAAAAATGAGGAATCGATTCATTCCTTTTTTTCAAAACTGATAATAACTCAAAGTGATGTATTAATGACATAATACGAATATTTCTATGCTCATTTGTATACTCAGATTGGAATCAGAAGATTTCGACAATGCGATGCGAATGATAACCGAGAGCATATCATGCGGCGTGCCTGAATATTCAAATTAAATTTCTGCTTATGTTTTCATTTTAAAAATCATTCATTGCTTTGATTTTATCTCCTAATTACATAGCATCTTCGACTTCGGAAATGTGATGTCGTTTTGATTTAACTAAAAATCCAAGAAACACTCTAGATATTTATGAATTCTCAGAATTAAAATTATGAAATGGATTTGTTTTTAACTAATAAACTAAAAATGCACAATATTCATACGATGTATCACCACTGTACATTTTAATGGTCAATGAAAGAAAGCTTTCGTAAACGACTGGTCATTTCTATTCATTGATTGAATCATTGTTATCCATTGAAACCTTTGCTATTTCTTACTAAATATTAAGAACATAGAAAACTTCCAAAAGTAAAATAATTCTGTTAAATGATAAAAAAAAGCTCATTATGTAAACAGTGCAGAATTTCACACTTTAAAGTCTAAAGAAGATTTAATGTAAAAGGATAATCTGAAATTTTAACTACGATTATTCAACAAATATTTCTTTTATACCATTCAAATCAAACATTTTTGGGAATATATTTTCACAATATAATTCGCTTCGAATTCTCTAAATTCCAAGAACCATAAAATGTCGAATTCTTTAGTCCCCTTGATCGAATTACGTTTGTCTGTTTGTTCTTAGTTCTCTTTACTGAGAATACGGTGCCTTGAATTCCCTTCCTTCTGCAATTAGGTGAGGAATTTTCGGCAATGTTTCGCCCAAGTAACTTTGGATGGACAGAAAAGAAAACTCTGCGCTAACCGAAAACCGAACCCTTAAACAAACAATTCTGTCTCGCATTTCCTGAATGATCGGAAAATGCATTAAAACTAAATCCCTGCGTTGCGTTTCAAAATTCAAAAGCTCTATAATGTTAGTTATATTTATTTTGCTCGACAGAAATGTATTTCGAAAAACTTCTTTAGAAATTATTTATGAACTTCTTTAGTAGGAATTCTCAAAAAATAGTATATATATTCTTTCCTTATAAAAGACCATGTTTATTATTATTTTCCGAACTAAACACTTCAATAAGGATTATTTTGAAGGGAAACATTTTTCCTTCTTGGGCTTTTCTAATACATTTGACTTCGGAATTAAAAAAAAATATATTCAGTTATATTGTAATGTAAAAGAAGTAATAAATTTTCTTCCATTAAACAGTTTTATTTCATAAATAATCAGGTTTCGTGGTTCGGCATTTCTATGATGTGAAACATCTTCAGAGGGCGCTATTAATTATCGTTCGGTTTCTTATTTCTAATTCATTAATTTCGAGTTAGAAAGAATTGCGAGAATATCGTTCAGTGTTTTCTAACTTTTTTATGTTTTGAATATCACACTCAACTTATGTTTATTGAATAAAATTTAGAATATAACAGCAGAAATTTTGTAAAAAGTAGTTTTATTTTTTAAAAATGTAAATTGAAAAGTTGGAGTGCTCCCTATTTTTTTTTCTGATCATAGATCAGACGAAGTGTATATTGATTCAAAATAGCAGAAAGAATTAGTCCTAAATTGCGTAAGTATTAACATTTTAGACATTTCTGAATTTCCAGTTTGAGAAGAACCTTTCAGATTTTGCGCAGTTAGAAATAAATTTTTATCTTTCACTTCTTTTTATTATCCAAACAAATGAATCATTGAATCCACTTCTCTTCACCGTTATTGAATGTTGTTGTTATTTCCGATGGCACTTGCCATAGGCAAGCCCGCTGATTTAAAATCAACGATTTTAAGCCGAAAGGGAACGTCTCTTATTTTTAGTAGCGCCAACTAGGGCCAAGAGTACGATTTTGCTACTCACGCATCACATTCGCTTGCACAGCCCCTTTTTAAAGGGGAGCACATTCTCACATCTCACAGATAGAACAAAGGAAGGACAACCATGCCCGAACCGGGACTCGAACCCGGGACGCCCAGATCACGGGGAAGACGCGCTACCCCTACGCCAGTACGCCGGCACCGTTATTGAATAGTATAGTATTGTGAATATATCCTTCAACACCAGCTGTAGTTAATTAAATATTGCAAATTTCCTTCAAAGCGGATATTTTTCTGTCTAATATATATATTTGAACGTAAAATGCATTTTCTACCTTTCATATTTCAAAAAAAAAAAAAAAAAAACTTATAATCAATAAAACAAGACATGTGTTGCGACATGAAACTTTCCTTAGAATTTTATATGAGAGACCAAATCAAATCAATTGAGAAAGACATCAAAATTTTTGAAAATTTCATCACTTGTCTATACTTATATAAAGCTCAATGTGTGTGTGTGTGTTTTGGCGCTCTACAGGCCAGACCCTTTGACCTATAACTACCAAATCTGGTACATGTATACCTTGGAGATAGGGAATGTGCACCTGGTGTCCCCTTTTTTGAATTTTTAATTATTAATTAAAAACTAATTTTCCCGTCAAAAAACCTTTATTTTCCCCACCGCCAAATGAGTAAGGCTTCAGTTTTTTTCCCACGCTAATGAAGCTAGGCTTAATATTTTTCAATTATTTCAAACGATTCTGTTTATTTTCTTAATGTTTGATGCATTTAAAATTAAACATTGCTAATTAATCGATCTTTCAGATTTATTCTGAAGTATTTTTGAATTAATATAAAACAGAATAAAGGAAATTAAAAATTTCTAATCTGCATAGCGTTACCCAACTGGTGTAGAAAAATTCACGCATTTGCATTACCGTAACTGGCGATGAAAATTCACGCATGCGCATTGTGTTCTGATTGTTGTGACTGATTGCGGACTTGCTTTAAATTATTTTTAGGTTAGTTGCATGCTTTTGTAATTAAATTGTATTTATGTTAGTTATATATTTTTTGTATATGCTTATAGTTTTAAGTACATCGTTTTTTAAGTAGTTTTTTTTAAACCTGTTTTCAACCGATTATTTTAAACGATTCGTTTTATTTTCTTAGTGTTTGATGCATCTAAAATTAAACATTGTTAATTAATCGATCTGCTCATGATGAATCTGAGAAAATTTTTTTGGGAAATTCTTGAGATATTATATAAATTAAGAAAGATATTCTTTAGTGCCCATAAAGTTTAAAAGCTCAGTGACTCTGTTTTCAGTAATGATATTATAAAAAATGCTTTATTTCAGTAAAAAATATTATTATATTAAATGCAGATTAATCCTTTCCACTTTAATTTAAGGCATACATTCTACGGGAGCTAACAGACAATTAGAGAGATACATATTACGTTATGACTGAAGGATTTTATAATATTATGAGTGAATTATATGACTATCAAAACTTGAAGTTTTAAAATATTTAGATGAAGTAGCTATTAAAGTAGAAATTGCATAAAATATTTAATTATTAAAATTTTAAGGAACATTAAGATTGGCGAACAAGTTGGTCGCCAAAGGCGGCTAGTAAGTAATAAAGGAAAAAAAATCGTCTGGAAAAAGAAGAATGTATCTACATATAGAAGAGTAAAACAAGAATGAGTCTGAAAAATAAATGTATAAGGTAACATTTCAATTGCAAACAATTCGAAAACATTTACATTAATTTCAGCAGTTGTAGCACGAACCGTTAAAGGCATCTATATATGCTTATATATTTGTCTTTATGTTTATGCATTTATATAGTTAAATACATAATTTTTGTATTTTACTGACCACTTGGTTGATTTTTAATCTCATTTTGCTACGAATCTTTGCTAACTTTCTAATGTAATCGCACAAACTACTCCTTTCAACGTAGCCCAAACTCTCTTGATTTATATCATATAACGTATGTTTTTTGTTAGTAAAATTAGTAAACTAAATTTTTCTGAAAAAAAAAAAATGAAAAGGGGGGGGGGGGGGGGGGAAAGACAACTAGAAAATTTGACTTCGGACAAAAGAATAAGACTTAAATTAAAGTGAAAGATGATTAATATATTGAATTTACATTTTGTTTTAAAGATAGAATTGAATTCTATTTTCAGTATTTTTAATTGAACTTTAACAACTGAAAACATTATAAGTAATTAAAGATTTTTATGCTAAAAATGTTTAAATACTTTTCAGAACTAAATCAACCATATGTCACCTTGTCATTTTAAAACTATTTATGTGATGTAAATAATCCAAGATGCTAGAAAATAGAATATTGAATTAGGAAATATTCTACTAAGTTTACAGAGTTTTTTGAAAGATTGAGAAAATTTTCATTTTTGAAAGGGTAAAGTAAATTCAGATAAATATTAAATTCCAAAACATATTTAAATTTCAGGTATGATATATTTATGTTTTCTTTTTAGAACAGGATAAAAATTAATAATTTCATTATTTTTCCCCATTTTCTAATCTCCACTGGTAGAATTAAATTTTAATAAATTTAGAACAGAACCATTCAGTACGCACCAAGTTTGAACAAGTTTTCTTACAATATTAAAATCCAGGATTATTCGGATGATATAATTGTGCTCCTAAAAGCACCCATCTCCTTTCATTTGATGGTCTTCAGAACACATGTTCAAATGAAATGAAGTTCTTACTTTTTAAAATTCATGCATTTTGGCAATTTCCCATATCTTAAGTCAAATGAATGTACCACTTTATGACGCCAGTTAAATTTAATAATATAATCATGCGTTATTTATTCGCCGTGACATTCCTGCGCATTATAGCCATATGCTTACTAGATTGCTCCTGGTATAACACCCAATCCTTGGGTCACTTGAAATGCTGGCTGCATTTTGTCGATCCAAAATCCATTTTGTTCCAGTCGTAGTGTGGACATTGAGCCGCAATTTAAGTGACGTGATTAAAAGGAAAGGGGACGCTGTCTTCTGTCTGAAATCCGCTCGCTTAATCACGTGGCGAGTAATGATGCGTCTTTATCGCCATTGTTCAAATCCGCACTATCCTTTACTACTCAGAATGAAGTGAAACTGCAAAATAAGTTTTCTTTATTTTATTTTTGTCACAAGATTTTCTTTCTTCCTTCCTTTTTTTTTATTCCAAACATTGCGAGAATTAACTTGGAAATTTGTTCGGTTAATCAGCGAGGAACGTTATGTGCACTTACTGTTCAGTTCATTTTCAAAATTTTTTTAGAGTTTTTTTGGTGGAAATAAAAATAGAAACAATTTATATTGATGTTTTGTACCTAATTTTAAAAATTTTGTTTTCAATACTTCAACTTAAACTTAAAAAAAAAAAAACTTATACTGACATTTTGCTTCATTTTCCCCTAATTAATTATTAAATAAAATGATATCAAACACTCATTTTCCATATATTTATAAGTGAATAATTTTTCAAATTTCAATGATGTTTTGAAATTAAATGACAATTCCAGATATTATTTCAACGAAGTTATTTCTTTTCATATGTATATGCCTGAGAAAAATTCTTGGAACGCTATAATCGCATATTTTATTTTAATCCCGAACTTTCTACTAATAATCCGTTGCAAATGGTTGCAACATTTGTACAAATATTTGTCACAGTCAGAAATTATAAATCTACAGATTATATCTGGCAAAATGACTACTGGTAAAGAAATAAATGAATCTATGACTTTTCAACTAGACATGTATGTATTTTTCACGCAAGAAAAAAAAAGCGAAATAAATGAAGTTCTAATGTATTTAGAATCAGCAAAAAGTATTATTTTAATTCCAATTTTAAAATTCAACTCATAGAAAGAAGAAACATCGTAATGCTACTAAAACGTCAGTAAGAAGAACAAATATAATTGAGCATTTTATAAACAACACACAAAAAAAGTTTTATACAAAAGGGTATCGAAGAAAACAAACCTACATTAATAATAAAGTTGAATCTCTCTCTGCGTGTATTGATACTTTACAAACTAGAACATTTCACTTACAGCTACCCAATTCGATTCAAATATTTCTTGGTGGCTGAAAAGGTGCACATCGTGCACATTTTTTTAAAAATTTTTAGTTTATTAAAAATGAAGCCATGTTTTAGCAGTTTTCTATGAAAACTTCCAAAAAGATACCATCACACATGAATACATTTTACACCGTTTCAGAATGAAAAAAAATGCATTTTTAATGATAATCATTTAAAAGTTATATATTTTTTTAGTTTTGACAATTTTTTAAAAATAAATATTTGCATCATTTCCGAGAACAGATTACAATGTTGTCTTTGAAATTCAAAATGTTTTCAGTATTACATGCAGTTAGCCCATTTCCTCAAATGGATCATCACGTGAAGAAATTGTTACGTTAAATGCAAAATCGCTATTTTCCAACAGTGTTGTTTTCTTGTTATCACCCATTGTGATTTTTGGTTGTAGAGTTTCTTGAAGGATAACATGAAAGGCCAGAAGTTGTGATAGCTTCTCAAGGACACTATTTGGCCCCATGTTTTTCACGTCCCGATACACTGACTCAGGTCAACTGTGGAAAATATGGTCCTACGACTTCAGAATATTGTTGAATATGAAGAAGAACACGTTGAACAGATATAATACTACTTTTTAAATATTATTGAATATTTATAAAGCACATTATGTATTTTATATGTATTACAGTGCTAACTTTTGTAACTTAACTTTGGTGGACTTTTGTACTAAAATTTTTTGTTTAATAAATGTCCAATGCATTATTTAAATGATCTGCCATTTAAATTTTTTATAATTTAAACCAATAAAACGAATTCTTCAGCCTTCTGAAGAGGGAAATTTATATCTTGGTAACACTTTAGTGAATCAATTGTTAAACTTGCTATTGCTATCGTTGAGATAATTATTTCATAGCTGGTTTTATACCACTATACTTAAGAAGAATTCATTAAACTATGCAGAAAGATCAACCACTTTTAATAATTCTGCAGATGAAGATTGGGAACTTGTTAAATAATCACTCAAGGGATTATTTAAGAAGGATTATTTAGAGCATTTTAATAATGTTAGTCTGGATATATTCGATGACACTTGTCGGGAAAATGTTTTTTATGCCTTGTGTATAAAGTGTTTATCCTTGTTCCAGGCAATGACATTGCTAGCAAATCCATTTTTCCCTTGCCAAAAAAAAAAAAAAATGACGTGCAAGAAAAATGAGTAAAAAGGCTTGTTTGTGTCCTTGGATTCATTTTTCAAGAAACAAATCCAAGGTATTCCCACGCAATAAATTTAAAAACAGCCCTTTGCTTTAAAAGAACCAGCAACTAGTGAGATTTGGCGGAAAAAATTTCTTGTCGCCTTAAATCAGTTTCAAAATACTTAAGCAATTTGTCCATAAAAAAATCTCGGCGAATACCGTTTTTTCCTCCTACAGGAAAAAATGAACACCCAGCCTTCCAAAACGCCACTTGCTTTACGATTTCTAAATGCTGCATTTTGTATCCGATCAGAAAAGGAGTTTTATGTAACTCTTCTATATATTAGAAATTTGTATGCCAAAAAATAATATTGCTGATAATTTTTTATAAAATTTAATTTGGACATTCATTCAGATTTCTTAATTTAAGGATTTTCTGGATGATGTTAACTTCAAATGCTTCTCTTGTCTCTGAATGACTCCTTTTCCCCCACCATTTTTTCCCCAAACCCTTTTTTAAAATCAAAGAAATTTTAATAACTCTTGTACATCTTTTCATTTGCTTAGCAAATAAGTGGTTAGATTTTAGTAAAATACTACACATTAGATCGCTTAGATTGATCACACCAAATGGAAAAGGAGTTATCATTAGCAAGAAAAAAAAGTTCTTTCTTATTTCCTGGAATTTTTCACTTCTTCCTTGAACCTTTATATACTTTTTTAATGGTTTTCTTTCAGCTGTCAAGACCACAGCTTAATATTTCATCTCCAAAATAATAGTAACTTTTTAAAAACTTTTTCCTCATTCGAATGTATGAAATTTTTTTTAGCTAAATAGAATCAATTTGATCCACTTTATTTGACTGAATTTCTATAAATGGAAATTGATTTTTTTGTGGTTAATTTTTTTTTGTTGCTCATTTTTACTTTTTCAGAAGTATTCTTTTTTCATATGAATTTTGAGTTCTTTATATGTTTATCTTTTTCTGACTATGATAGTCTGATTAGAAATATTGCTCAAATATATAATTTAAAAAATATTTAAAAAAAGGACAGATTTAAAAAAAAAGGACAGAATTTAGAAATGATTTGATAAGGAATTAACCATTTTATTTCCTGAATTAATCATTTTATTTCCTGAATTATGGAGAATAAATTTATTATAGAACTATTTTCTTGATTTACTAACGATTGCTTAAGAGCGAGAAGTATTTATTTCCATTTTTATAATTGTTTTAGCTTTCTTAGTAGGAAATACGAGTTTTTTTTATATCTGGGAGAAAACAGATATGCATGTTTTGCAGAAGGACTTGCAATTCGGGAAAATTTCTGTTTGGCTATGAAGCAATAGACCACAGTTTTATTCTAAAATGCTGCCCAATTTAAAATGTTTTTTTTTCTAATATTGTTTAAAAATTGTGTTTGAATATTTACTGATTAACTTCTTAAAAAATCATTAATAATTTACTATCAAAGCAATATTAGAAAGAACTCATCGAAATTCGTTAAATTTAATATTCACCTTTTCTGTAATTAAATGCACTACTTCAATTTAAATAAAACACACTAACAATATTATAAGTTTGTTTCTTCACATACATGAATATACAGTTAAACACTGAAAGTAGAGTTTTAGGGGTTTAGGTATACTAATTGATATATCCGATTTTAGATCGGATTAAAAAATTTTTATGTACAATATTTTTAATGAATAAAAATTATTTTGCATAAAATATATGATAAAATCAATAAATTTAAAAGCTCTATTTTCAAGACGCTACTGAAAAATTCATCATATCCTCATCTCAATACGTCATTCATCCTGCATATCTGGAAAATTATTAAAAGAAATAGTTACTTAAACATCTATTATTTTTTTAAATGATTATTATTATCTATACATTAAAAATTTCAATACATATATTTATATATTTACTACTAAACTAAATATATATATTACATGTGCTCTGGGTTTGATAATTCTATGCAAGTAAATGCAAGGATAACGTGATTAATCTTAATGAAAAAGAAAGAGATTTTGAATTTACAATAAAATATGAATTTCAGTTAAAAAATATTTTTGCGTTTTTACATAAAAGTAGGTAATAAATCAGAAATTGAAATAAAACAAGATACTTTCAAATGCAAAAATGAAAGTAACCCTAAAAATTTGCCTTTGATATTCGCTTTTAAATATTGCATTTCAATTGTACTTTCTGTTGGTGTTCAATACCTACCAAATAATTTGATTTCATTATGAATTGTATATTTTTTATAATTAATCAATTTTTAATATTTTTTTAGCATTGAAAGAATTATATAGTATCAACAGCATACATAATAATATATTAATGGAATAATAACTATAATAATATAATACACTAACCTTATTTTAATTTCTAAAACATCGAACAGAATATGCCGAGATTTTACTCAACACCTTAAAAGCGCAGGTAGCATACTACTTGTTCAAAAGTACAAAAAACTGTAATTTATAATTTTATGAGTATTTAAATTTCATTTCCGATCTTAATGAAATGAATTTTAGTCAATCATTAATTATTTACAATGCATATTCTTCTAGCATTAAATTTATTTTTATATCTTTTAAGCTGTACATATGGAATGCCATATCAAAAATTAAGTACATTATTAATTTAATTTTCTGAAACTAATACTTTATATATTTTTATCTAGAAGCTCTTAGTACTTATGCGAATAATAGAAAATCAGATGATTGTTTGTTGCATTTTAGCGATTTGCTTAATTTAATTTTGTTCTATGCTGCAAAAATAAAATAATTTTTAAAATTAATAATACAGCTATTTAAATTAAAAAACTTTTTTAATGGCTAACAATAAAAATATTATTACCGAACTGCCTAGATGTTTGGAATGAATTTACATTAATTTGGACTTTTGGTAATTTTGGACATTTTTGCCGATCATAATATCTTCACTTATGAGTGCATGCAATGACATCAGAAAATGAATCAGATGAAATTACCTGCAATGTACCAGTGTATTTTCCAGGGAAACGAGAACCTGCTATTTAAGAGAGTACTACATCGTTACTTTTTCACCCCTTCTTTTGAAGTATCTCTCAATGGGTATTTTATGGGTAAATAAAAAAAAAATCGGCGACCTATAGTATAAAGTTTCAAAATATTCATACATTCTCAATAAATCATTGAAAGATTTAAACCTCGCAAATGAAAAATTTAGAAAACTTCACTTTTTAATTGAAGGTATAACATTGTTGGTCTCTGATAACTTGATTGCCAAAAGCCAAGTCATTCATGTAAAGCAAAAAAAGTAAATTGTAGCAGTTGCATTACTCTTAACTTCTCTTTTGCATACTAGATGGCGATACCTGATTAGGCCATCCCATATGTCATCCCATAATGCATTGCGATTGTAATTAGAATGAGATGTGATGCTGAACTGTGAAACCGCGCGCGTGAATGTCTTGTCTTTGTGTTTGTTTAAGTGTGTGAATGTGATTATTAAAGAAATGTTTCCCACAACATTCGTCCTGTTGCTTCCTGCACAGATCATAATAATCTACATTCCACCACATTCGCGCCAGACGGAAAAGAATTTGTGAGGAAACGAAAGTGACGTCGTCCCGACCCTTACAAGAAAAGTTTCCCGCCACCCCAGAATTATTTTATATTCGATGTTGTCTTTCAATGTTTAAAAATCTAAAGAAATTTTAGCATATTCAAAAACAATCTGAAAATTCAACTTTATAAATTCAGTTTATTCTTTTGGTGCCAGGAAATTCTCTTGCCCAAGCGTTCAAAATCAGCTATTTTCGAATATATATTTTCTATAGCACCCAGAATCGCAAATTGTTTGAATAGCATAATTCCATAAAATCTCAAATTCTTTAATATTCCTGATATTTATCCGTTTGTTCTCGAATTCTTTGTTGAAAGTTTAGTGAAATGTCTCTTGTAATTTGGAGAAGAATTTTCAAGAATGTTTCTACCAAATAACTTCTTTATCGTTGAGAAAAAAAAAATCTACTCCAACCGAAAATTTAATTTTTAAATAAATTATTTTGAAATATATGCGTTATGTTTATTTCATTTTACTGAAATGTATTTCCAAATATTTCTTTGGATTTCAATGTATGAGTTCTCTTATCTGGGGTAAATATACTATTTTTTTAGAATTATTATAAAATTGTCCTCCAAATTGTCCAATTGTCCATTCACTATTGCTGAAATTTAGAGGAATTTTAATTATAACCCGTATTTCTTATGTTCATTTGAACTCTGCATATTAACAAACTTTAAGTAGTATTACTTAAATCATAATAAACATTCGTTTGTTAAGCAAAGTCACGAGGATAGTCATAGTCACGAGGATAGTCACAGTCACGGGGACAAAATCTATGAAGATGATACAACTGAACAGGATATTGTGAAGAGAGAGAAAATGAAAGTTTAAAATCTCTATACGTGAGAAATAAAATGATAATAAATTAAAGAATACTTGATAGCTATTAAAAAACATTGAATTTTATTTATTTAATTATTTATCAGTATTGTTTAATTAAATGACACATCTATCTTGCATTTGAAGGGATTTACAAAGAGCTTTTCTTTATTTGATGTTTTCAATTACTTTTTGGTTTTCAATAAGATCTTAGAAAAAAAAAAGGATATTCTGAAAAATAAAGCTAATGTTCATTTTCCTGAAAGGTATTATTTTCACTTACACATATTTTCCTTAAGAGAACATTATTGTAAAATTTTATATATTAAGATTAAAAGCTTATAATTTATATATGAAATTCAATCGGTAAACCTTATACTTTAAACTTTTTAAGAACATACTTAATACATTTTTAATTTATTAAACAGGCAATTCTGCATCATTAAATAAATAAATGATTGCAATAACCCCTGAAATAAATTAATTGAATTTATTTTGTAATTATTATTTTCTTTGGAAATACGCCTTTTTATTATTTAAAAATTGCCCTTATTTCTTTCTTTCAAAAGCTTATGGTGATCTTTCACTTTTCTTTTCCTTTCGGTGCTGTAGACATGTGATTTATATTGTTCGAAAAGTCGTAGAAAATGCTAGTCATACATCATGCGTCGGCTAAAAAGCAACATTTGGTGTCGCAATATTTTAAAAACTTTTTAAAGATATCAGTGTGAATAAAAATAGATAAAATTTTGTTAAAAGAAAATTCAATATATATATCCGTCATTTTTAAATTTAATATTTCTAGAGATTATAAATTACGTTTAAAAACTGAAAGAAAATTAATTTCTTTTGAAATAAAATCAGTTCTAAAAAAGCCAAAGAATTAAATAGGTAAAAAAAAAAAAAAAACGATGTCTAATTTGAGATAACTTTCGAAAATGAATTTTCAAAAACATTGTTGAGAGTGTGCATTTATTTTCATTGTGTCATTTCTAGCTAGGAAAAGAGCACATATAATGGTGCAGAGGAAATTTTGGTAAATTTAGTTGGATGAGACAATAAGTTAATATAAATTAATTGAGGAGACAAAATGCGCGACTGGACAAATCTCATTAAATTGCAGTTTCTTATTTTTCTGTAGATAAAAATTATTTTCTTGGAAGTAAGAAAGTAATATTTCCTCGAAAGAAATTTAACGAGAAACTGTGTGATTTTTTGAGTTACTTACTTAAAGAAATAAATATATTTATCTTAATGGTTTTTAGACACACATAACCTTTGAGAGAAACAATGTGAAAAAGAAGATTGTGTTGCTAAATTAATAACAGGCAGGAAAAAAAAACATCTTCTAAGTTCTTTAAATTCGTTTTTGTATTACCTCTGTAATTATGAAGGCCATTATTAAAGGAGTGGAGTTGCATGGCTTCCAAGACAATATTTTAAGGGAATAAAAGAAAAACTGTTTTTCTATTAGGGAAATATATTTAGTGAGGTTCTTTTGAATATGCAATGCAAAAGTTTTTGTTGGCGTCTCATTTACTTTTCTGTTAGTAATGACCACAAAATGCGGCTCTCTTTTATACGCAAAAAGATAAGAATCTAGAAAAATGCAAATTTTATTTATAGACAAATAAGATTTTATAAAAATATATTCGTTTGTATCCGAAATTCTAAATTAATTTGAAATATAATTCTACTATAAGATATTTAGATTAAAAACTTCTTTCTTACTTCCTTAAAGTCTTGAATATCATATATATTTATGTAATTTGATACGAAATGAAGAAATATGAATTGAATAATATCAAGTCCTGATTAAAAATGCTTTCAGCTATGTATCAATAAAAAAAGCTACACCTTAAATATCACCTTTTACGATATTGTTGAATTCATTACACAATGAGTGTATGAACATTATTTCACATTTTTAAATATCTATATAATAAAAATATGGTTTACATTTAATATAATCAGTAATATCTATTATTTCAGAATTAAAAATGTTGTCTTTAACTGATGTGTCATAACTATTTTATGCATGATCAACTATATTTTATTTCATATATTTGATGCTTATTTATTTCTTTCCCAATTAATAAGAAAAATATGCCATCAATCACAGTTTTTTGAAGTATAGCTTTCCTGATATATCATATATTACAATTTAAATTTAACGACAAACACCTTATCATGAGCGCTACTTAAATTTTTATCCTCGGAACAATGATCCCGTTCTTGTCTAATGTTAGAATATTATATCTGACACAGCGGAAAAGCTTCCGATCCAAATGCTTGAGTGAATGTTTCGTTTATACGATTTTCTTTTAGAGAACATTTTTTAGCGCTATTCACTTGTTTTTGTTAAAGATTTAAAGACGCAATTTTAATTACACTTTTATCAGTGTTTTAAAAGGGAAAAATAATTTTTTAAAACTAGAAGTCTTGAGATTAAAAAAAAAACTATAAACACATGAGAAGCAGATAAAGAAATAAATTAGAGTGGCCATTTCATTTCTATTGCATTTTAGGTATGTTGGGGATTATTTGGTTCCAATCAATGATATTATTATTTTATGAACGGCTTTTATTTTGAACTCCAGATTTATGATAAAAAAATTAGCATTTTCTTCCTTATTATACTGATATACACAATATTGTCATTTCTATTTGATTTTGCTGCAGTTCAAACTTTGTATATGGTTATCAATCGCATCACTTAGTAGTAAAATTGCTTTAAGTGTTATTAATTAAATTTATGGTTTTTGATGGATTGAGTTGTGTCTTTATTCACCATTACCAAAAAGTGAAACATTCAAACCTTACCCGAGAGTCATTACCGTAGATATTTTAATGTTACAACATTTTGCTTAAATGATTACACAAATCCAATAGCATTCTATAAGTTTATTATCATATTTTAAAACAGTTGTATCAAATTTCATCGTGTGAAAATAAAATTATCTGCGTAAATAATTCTTTTATGCGGTACCAAAAGATCGCATTATTTAGTCATAAGATTTGAAAATACCTATTTTTTTTCCTACCAGAATGAAAATAATCATTTGAAAAACTTAAATGTGTTTTGGTGAAATTGTAATTAAATTTAGACTTCTTTTCGGAAAGTGAATATTTTCATTCCAACTGAAGATTTTTTTTTATCATTAAAAAAAAATCTATTTTTAAGGGTTAATTCGACTGTTAGTTAAATATGAATTTCAGACTACTGCTAAATATCATTAGAAGAAGAATTCTAGGAGCAAAGTTTTGAAGGCTTTCGGAAAAAAAAGTTTCAGATTGTTTCTACATACTCAGCATGCTTGCATATACGTCAGGGCGTAGATGTTGGTGCAACGACAAAAATCTATGAGCCTTGACGGTCTTATTTTTGGAAAAATAAATTTTCCAAAATATATACAAAATACTGTCATGACATCATGGGGGTTTACGTTAGGCTTTATCGAACTTTCCTGAACTGATGAAAAAGATTTCATGGTCCAATTCCCTTGAATCCCATAATTATTGGGTACATATTGGCAAATAGAATGCTGCGTGAGCTTTCGAATCTGTGGGAATAAAAATAAGTATTCCATATGGAATTGGATCTTATTGTTTCAAAATTCCTGATCAAATCCACATCAAATTTCGCCTTTATATAGCAAAACGAATTAAGATATTGGCTATGAGCGATTTTAAGTATTTGATTCTAGTGAAGTCAATACAATGCAGATGTCAGGCGTACTGGTACTGAATCAGAAATGATAGAATCATGTTTAAAAGAAACATTCTTAATTTTCTGAATCCAAGCAATCCACTAGAACTAGATGGTAGTATACCTTTTGGGTTTAAAGGGAACAATTCCCTATACGCTTTTTGATGACCATAAATAAATCTGAAGGTCAGACTTTTCATAAAATGTGTTTAATGTGAAGCATGCCTATTTTTACACATGGCGAATTTTATGCTGGTTTTTCTAAAGCCAGTTCATTCGAAAATGTTACAGTAGTTTCTCCGAGCAAAAGGGTATGCAAATGTGTTTATTCGGACATTCATATAATTCTTTTGAAATAGCTGTATGTAGCTTATATTTTGAGCTATAACTGTCACAATTTTTTAAATGTTTAGAAATGTCAGAGAATTCTAAAAAAGTGTAAGGCATTGATTATTTTTATTAGTGCAAGTTGTTTCTCGGTCAGTTTCATTTGCAAGGCTGAATTTGTCTTTTTAATACCTTTATTAAACAAGAAAGTTTCTTTTCAAGATCAAAAATTTTTTATTTTGAATTGATGAATGTGCAGACATGAAAAGAAAATCAATTTAGGATTTTTACTATTTTTTTTTATATAATTGTGCTAAAATGTGGTAATTTAGGTTCCATTTTGTTACCTAAATAATTTGTTTTACGATTATCTTTAAATAATCTTGAAATTCTTATCGCCTTAGCTTCGCACTTTTAGAATTTTCTTTGTTAGTGTCATATAAAGATTAAGAAAAGGTCATTTTTAAGGCCAAAATGTTTTATCCAGTTCTAATTCGAATCTAGACATTAGCAAATGGACTAAAGTCAGCCAAAATTATGTTTTATTGCAACTGTGTTAGGATGCAATGTGTTCATTGCAGCGAGCGAAGCGAGGAGAGTTTGCGCAGTAAATCTGGGAGGGTTGTTATGCAATCCTCCTGGGGTTGGCGACGTAAGATATATGGAAACAGTGGGCTAAGATCTCTTGTTTAGAATATCATAATATACTTAATCTAATAATATTCGTAGCTTTTGCGAATAAATGCTCTAGTTTACACATAATTTATATATTCTACAAAAATAGTAAATATTTTAGCTGTTATTAATAGTACCAGGAAAAACAAAGCCTGGCAGTTTTTTTTTTTTTTTTTTTTTTTTTTAAATCGTGTTGTTTTGTATAAAATATTTAGAAACGAATCACATACTGATTACATATGAATATTTTTCAATCTTACCTACATAAGAATTGGTCATTTTAATAATAAAATCATGTATGCATTTAGTTTAGCATGTTGTTCGAAACAATCTATATACAGATTAATGATAGATAATGATCTACATTACAGCATTCATTTTACAGTTTATCTATCATTACTGACATTTTTCAACTTAAACTCAGTTTTACCATTTTGAAATCGGGTTCGAGATGGCGCTGTATGACATTGTCAGCATGAGAACAGATAGAAAAAAAAGGCTCTATTAGTTAGTTATAAAAATGCTTTAAAATCACGATTTTTTCAAGAAATACACCTATATAGATAAACTTAAAAAGAAAAAAATATTAAATATAAATACATAAGTAAAAAATAAAGCAAAAAGGAGGACTCGAACCTAAGACCCTCTACTCACGCGTCAGCCAAGTTGTTCTAACCACTTTACTTCACTACTCACACTTCGAATTGGGGATTGAATAAACTTATTATAATACTTAGTTATAATTTTTTTGTGTGTAAAATCGCAGTTTTTCAGAAAGGCAACTATATAGTTAAACATAAAAAGCAAAACCTTGTCTAAATATAAAATTTGATCCAAATCATTAGAGCCGTTTCCGTGATAAACGAAATAAATAAATAAATTTATATATATACAAGAATTGCACATTTAAAGATCTAAAATATCTCTATTCTAAAAATAAATAGTTTCTTGTTTTTTTATAATAATCGTAACTTTTTAATCGTTTTGAAAATTATATTTTTATTATCAAAAATATAATTTTCAAAACAAATTATTAATAACATGAGATTCTTGTAGAAATAAATTGGAATTTTCAATCGTTTTTATAATACACCTTAACTTTTAATGACCATTCAGAAATTTCTTTTACATGATTGCATTGTATCTTAAATCTTTATAGCATTACTTGATTTTCGATGAAAAAAAGTACTATTTCCTATTTTTTAATATACCATTCAAAGGGGTTTTAGATCCTTTCTATTTTCTATTTTTTAGCCTTTAATTCTAAAGTAATCAAAAATGATCAAAAATACTATTCAATACAAAAATTAATATTTCTCAAACTAAATGCCTCTGTGAATCTATCTGATCTAAATTAATAAATGAACTAATAATTAAGAACACTAAATTTATTAAAATATTATTTTGAGAATTAGAACCAATAATTTTACAAAATTTTAGAGTTCCAGCATATGACAAAGTGAGTAAAAAATCACTTAAAATATTCCCTCCTTAAAATCATAAAGCGCTTCAAATTAAATAAAAGCATTTGAAAATAGATGGAGCAAAAAGAAGGCACGTCTCAAATTTCTCGATATTGTTGATTCTTCTTTTCCAAGAAGGTTAATTGCTTTTCTAAAAATAAGAATTTAATATGTTCCAGAAACTCTCAAAGGTGTTATTCTTTCTATTATTTCTTTCTTTCAATTAATTATTTCATGGAATAAATCTGTTCATCTTAAATACCTTTTGAATGTAAATCACCTTTGAGGCGCAGCTATTTTGAAATAATGAAAGTTGCGTTGGGAAATTAATAAATAACATTCAATTAAAAATTCTTCTGAAATACTGAATCGCTATAGTAACACCCTTACAATAAAAGATATTAATAAATGAGTGGGAAGTTTGTCCTCGAAGGAAACCTTTTAAAAGCTTAAAAAGACCGCATGTTTTTCTGTTTAGCTGAATTTTTTTTTAATGTAATGGAACACAATCGCTTTTCTTATCGTTTCTATTTGACTTTTTGTAAGTAAAAATCGATATCTTTACTTTCTTTTAGAATGCAAATAAAAGTTAGAATCTCTAAAAATAGAAGGGATATCTTAGAATGCAATATTTTAAAAAGCCATTTGTGAAAGTATTGAAATAATTTCCTAGTTATTGAAGGTAAAAAAAATATTAAAAGTATGTTAGCAATATTATTCCAATTAAATAAGTGAATCTCTTCTCTGATTTCAATTTTTATACTATTTTGGGCAAAATAATGAAAATCGAGATTCATTATCTTGGTATCTGAAGAAAACAAAACACGGAGAGAATTTTTTTGAGCTACTTATTAGCTCATTTCGAATATAGCTGTAAATCAGATTCTTGTTCAATTTTCAGAAACAAGAACTGTACTTATAAGAAATAAGAAATATGAATCTCGTTAAAAGATGAATAAAGCGGGAAACGTGGCATTAAATAAGTTTTATTTTTATGTGAAAAAATTTTTTTCTGAAAAGTTAGGGAAAAAATTCCGATATAACTTTTACGACAGTACGACACATTTGATTTGTGTCATTTGATTACGATTTATTTCAACTGAAATTCCACTAAATTGTTTAATTTTCTGAAATTCTATAATGTAAAATTTAGATTTATATGCTATTTAATTTTATCATATTAAATTACTAGCTAATGAAACTTATAACTACTTATAAAACCCTAAAATATATAAAGTCTTTTGTTAAACTGTCAAACATTTAGCAATTCAAATGTTTTTAAAACATATATATATTATAAACGAGCAAAACTTGGAATATGTTACTACTTATATAATTTATTTGAAAAATTTTCTTATTTTAAGTAATCTTCTAGCTGCATGTTTCTTTTTGTTTTATTAAATTTCAGGCTTATAGAATTGCATTAACATAAATGATTACATATATATTGTTTATGTTTTCGAAACATTCTATGTTTTATACTATATTGAGATTATATTATTCTATATAATTATGATTTGTATTTAACGTATCATTTGTATTGAACTAAATGCGATACACTTGTAATTAACAAATTAATATTTAGCTTCATTAACTATAATGTCCTATCTCCTTTAAAATATGAAAGAATGATTATTTCTTTTCTAAGCAATTCTATAAAATTAAAGTCAAAATTTTATGATAAGCGTATTGATAATTTTTGAAGCAAATTTTCGGTGATAACCGAAATCTGCATTAATTTGCTCTTATAAACTTTGAATGTGATATGCGTATTATTTATTATGGATATTGATGGATCTCCGTTATTATAATGCTATGCAGACATTCTCTTGAAATGGATAATTTTTCATATTCATATTAATCAATTCGCTACAAATTAATCAACGTCAGTTGAATATTCCAGTTCATATTATAAAATCAAATAAGAGTCGTGATATCATGCTAATCATAGTTTCATACTTTAACATTTCTGCAAATTATAGGCTTATGATTCATTAATCATCCTTAACGTTACTTCCAATCCTAGGGTCCATTCAAATACTGGTTGCAGTTTGTTAATCTGAGTTTGTTTTATTCCAGTTGAAGCAATGTAGATACTTAACCAGAATAAAGATGACATGATTATAACGTTCTAAGAGAACGAAAAAGCCTTTTGTTTAAAATTTACTCGTTTCATCTTGCAGACAGTTTCTTTATTACTAGAACCAAGAAACTCGCATTAGCTTTTATTAAGCAGATCGACGTAAAACTTTGGGAAAGTTCTTCATTTTCTTCTTCTTTTGAAAGATATTTTTTCTCCTTTGTTTCAACACTGTTGAATGGATTTCTTTTGGGAATTAGACCAAGCAATTGTACGGAATGAAAGTTAAGATATCTGCTAGCTAGGTTTGTTTCCAGAATTTTTTCAGTAGTCTTTTAATTGAATTAAAAGTGGAGGATATCAATTCCACTTCATTTATCTTCGCTTTTTACTGTTTTAAATTGCTCTGAGTTTTAGAATAAATAGCTCAAGTGGAAAGTTAAATACTAGCATAAAGTTGCAGTGTTTATTTATAAGTACGTTATTACAAAAATAAAACAATAGTAGTCAGTAAACAATATTAAGCTTCGACTCCATTATACTCTTGAGAAGTGTCTAATAGTTCAGATTCTCAAATCTTTGCAGTGATAAATTATCTATAAATTGACCAACATTGGCAGGATTTCTCACTTTATGTGATAAAATCTAATTATAGCCATAATTCTTCGCAGTGACTTTTTCGCACGTTCTGTAGGAATATAGGTACTTGGTTAGAAGAACATCTGCATCTGTATTACGCCTAATACTTCTACCACTATAATTTGTCTGAGTTTATTCTATTTCAGTAGAAGTATTGCAGACATTTGAGAGAACAGAGGGAAAAGAAATGTAAAGGGAGGAAGATACTTTCTTTTATTTCAACTTACTTTAATATGTAGCTATTAATCGTCCATTAATTAACCAGGAAGCCCATATTGTCTATTATTAAGAAAACAAAGCCAAGGGAAATCTTTTTATCGTTTATTTGAAAGAATTTATTTTTAACTTTGTTTCAATACTACAGTAGAGATTCATTTTGATGATTTGGTGTATAATTGTATAGATGGAAATTAGATCCAATTAATGTCGAAATTAGTTTGAGAATTTTTCTAGTAGCTGTTATGATGGATAAAAAATATCGATAGTATTGCATCATCTTTGTTTTATACTTTTTAAAATTTAATCGATTATTACTAAATGAATAAAAGATAAATCTGTATTAGTAAATAAAACTTTGGCAAATAAATATAAACCTTCAGCTTTGTACGGCCAAGTATTTTTTAAAATCGAAAAAAATTATACTTCTATTAAAAATAATACAAACCAATCAAATAAATATGAAATTTCTTACAAGGTGAAATACAACAAGCTTAAATGATAACATGAAGAAAATATACAGTAGAAAAAAATTATAAGAAATGCAAGAAATATGTTGATATACAAAATGCATTCAAACAAAATTGCTTGTAATTTTAGCTTTTAATAATGGGTATAATATAAATAATCTTTTTTTGCATGGTATCAAAAATAATTCACACTTTCTTTCATAGATATTAATATAATTAATATTCAATATTTTGTATAATCTGTTAGATTGGAAAGTATTCAAACTTCTTTAAAGCTATAAAATTTTAATTCTGTATTTTTTTCGACATAATTCTGTACGAATGAAACTAAAATGTTGAAATTCGGTAGGTGTGGTAAATAAAATTAATTAATTAAATGAGAACCGATTTAAACATTATGGAACTTTGCTGATCACTTCCAAGACCATCTAGACATTCTCTGTTGTAGAGATGGCTCTTTAAGTAGATAATTAAGTAGACTTGTCACCCAATTAAAATTGTGCAGAGAGCAATTAGAAATGCAGCAGAATAAATTCATTGCCAGAAATTCAAAATTCCTCTTATTTCAGAACTTTGTGTGACCAAGCAAAAAAGAATATGAGAGGTGCAAAACATCATGACGTGACACTACTTACAATATGATTAAACTTCAAAGATAGAAAGAACAAAACAGAATCTGATTTTGAAGAGGATTATAAATAGAGGACTGAGCGGACTTACACGATCGTGTTTTTCGCTAATATGTAGGTTCTTTACTATGAACCTTCCATCAAATTGTGATCAAAAAGTACACGGAATTATAACATAAAACAAAAGACATCAATTTATGGGTCACACTTTATTGCATCTCCTCCAAAGAAAAACTTTGACTGCAATGCACTTTTAGCAATGTTTGTTCCAATTGCCAAAATATGCCTTGAAGTTGTTTTTTGAGAAACTCCTTGTGAATTTTCTTATTTAATTAATGTGCTCAAAACGTTTGCCAGGAAGAGGAAATTTCAATAGTTGAAAAAAAAAATCACACGATGCCAAGTCATGGAATTTGCGGAGTTGTATTTGGTGATAATTTTTATCAAAAATTTCGATAATAATTATAATACTGTGAAAAGATGCATTATTTATATTGCAAAGCCTAAAAATGATGCCGCTACAATTTTTGTTGTTTTCGAAATTTTCCAATAAAGAAACTGGTTCAATAACGGCTCTTTTGAATGATGATCACTAAGCATAAATTTTATGATTTGATCGGCATACTGATGATAAGTCGAAGTGGAATATCTTCCATAGCATGATTCATGTATGTCAGATTCTCTACCTTCTTCAAGCACTTTATTCCGCTTTTTTTTTGTAAGCAGTGATCTTTAAAGGCAAGTGGGCGCAATGTTTTAAATATTTCCGTCTGAAGTGACTTGGTTTTGCGCAAAGAAAATTTAAAAATCAAATTCATCATTTTTGAAAATCGACAGAGTTAAAATTCGCATTTCCTTAAAAAATTATTTTCGGAAGATAGAATGAAATATATTTCAGACTGATGTTAGATGTTTATAGAAGTCGTAAAAATCTTGATAAAAGTTTACGATCATATCTATTACAGGTGTATTTAAATAAAGCACCCAAATATTTTTTGATAACATTAGCATATGCTTCTAAGCAACAGGTAAAATGCATGGGACTTTAACTACATATATAAACTTTAAAGCGAAATATTCAATTTTATGAAAGAATTATAACCAGCAAATTTATTTTTATCAAACATTATCTTTTAGTCTAAAGAAATGTTAGTATCTTTCATATAAGTTGAGGAATTAAGAAGGAAAAAATATTTTTATAAGTAAATAAGAAAATAATTGAGGGAATAAAACCTACTGCTTCTTAAATCATTTTAAAGAAAATATTTGATTTTGGCTTACTCTAAATTTATTTCATTTCCGTTATTCGATGTTATATATATATATATATATATATATATATTAAAATAAATATTTTTTAACTATACATTTTGCTATGCAATGAGCAAAATTTACATTATCAGTCATTGAAACATAAAGATAAGAATCAAATTTTATTTATTAAGGTATATCAACGACATATTTACGAAACCTTCATTTAATTTCAATGGTATATAGCGTTTTAGATGTAATATATTCAAGATATTATTCAAGCTATTCAAAAGATATTTTGGATAGAGGGTAATTTATGTGGATTAGTACGTCACATAATATGTAAAATAGTATTTAAACGCATACACTTTATAAACACATTCTTTTCATACTTTAAAACGGATGAAAGTCTTAATAGGAAGGAAATTGTATTAAACATATTTACTAATAAAATCTTTTATTGTATTTCTATTTAAATATTAAGTTTTTATGGGTATAAAATGCTTTTCACTTATTATTCTTCTAATTTATTCTCCTACTTTGAAAAAAGATCTTCAGATTATAATCTTCTTATTATTAAAGTCTACAAATATAATTATAAATGCAAATAGTAGAATTCAAATACTTACTTCTTTAATCCATATTATTTTTTTTAATAACGATGGAGCAAAATTACTTTCCTAATAGTATGTTAAGTTTTTTTATTTTATTTGAGATGTTATCCAGAAGAGTAAAGAATCATTTTGGTGTCCTAACGTTAGAACTTACAAAATACAAATTTTTATTTTCAAAAAAGAAAATGTTAGAAGTGGTATTTTTTTACTGAAGCTTGTGAAATTTCCTATAGCAATAAATCAAAACAAATCCTTTTTGTATCCAGTGTTGGGCTTTTGTAAACTTACAAATTTAAAAGATTTTAAATTTAAGAGTAAAGTTTAAGAATTTAAAAAATTCAAACATAGCTTTGAAATAAGTGAAAAGTTTTCCAACATAGCATTCAAACTAAACTATTTCTGATGATATACTTCAGATCAAATATATGAACTTCGAATTCTTTGATTTCGGATATCCATAAGCTGTTGAATTCTTTAGTGTACCTAAATGAATTCCTTCATTTATTTGTTCTTGGATTCTCTACTGGAAATCTGGCGCCAATCTACCCCTTCTACTGCAATTTGGATAACAATTTTTAACAATATATGGCATAAACTCATTGCAAATGAGCGAAAAAGGAAACTGTAAACTAACTGAAAATAGAATCTTTCAACAAATAATTTTGTCTCGCATTTTTCAGCCTGTTGGGAAATGAATTACACGTGGATTTCTACGCTTCATTTTATAACTCCAAGAAAAATCCATACTTCTGCTTTTACTTCAATTTTGTAGAAATGCGTTTCGAAGTAGTTCGTTAAAGATTTTCGTTAAAGATGCTTGTCGTGAACTGTAAGATAAAAATAACGTATTCTATAATATGCATAATCCAAACATTAGACTGCGTATCTAATTATCATTATTTATAAATGCTCACAGCTTCATTTTTGCTTCAAGTTCATGTCTAAAAGCATTAAAAACTTTATATTATCATGGTATTAAACAAACATCTGTAAAACGGTTTAATTTACAAATATGATGAGTTTTCTTAAAGTTAATGAAGTTGAGAAATCATTATACCGTAACCTTATGAAAAGAAAATAAAACAAAGAAATAAAAATATTTTTAGAAGAAATGAAAAAAAAAATTATAAAATGTAAAAGCCTGAATGCTTTTTCTGTTACATCATTGTTAAAAAATAACCGCATTAATTGTTAAATCGTTTCTATTTACTTTTATGCAAAAACATTAAATTTCCTTTTAAAGAAGTATTAACGATAACCATATCATTTATTTACATCTAATTATGTAATGATAATATTATTATATTAATAATATATATTATTATTATAGCTCTATATCATCTACAAAAGAATCGAGTGAATTATTTTGTAATTCAATAAATTTTGTGTTGACTTGTGTATTTGTTGTGCATTTTTCCAGATTTTCGACAAATTTTGTAAAATATTTCTTGTCTAATTTTTGACATTAGATTGCATTGCTGCTTTGAAATTCAAAGTGTCTTCATTGTTCCATCATATATTTAATCTCCTGATTTTTCCCTACCTTTGAAAGCTAAAGAAGAACGATACTGTTTCATATTTGTTTCTGAGTAAAACAGATAAAAAAGAAATTACAATAATGAGAATAGACGATGAAATATTTATGTTTTCAATAATGCTGTAATATCATGGGACTTATCGTCATTAAAAAGATTCACATGCACAAGGGATAGATCGTATGTAAGGCAATTAAAAATGACAAATTTAATGTCTAACAATTTGACGATTTCATGGATATGAATTTATGTCTGAAGGATATAATTGAAATAAAACCTAAAGAATATCTCCAGCGAACCAGCTGGTTACCAAGGACGACTAGTAGAGAAATAATTGGAAAAATTGCTTGATCGGCATCTGTTATGTTTGTCGAAAAATGCCTCCAAACAGAATATGATAAATGCTATATACTTTTCTAACAGTCCGAATGAGCGATATTAAAAAAACTATTCTAAAAGTGTTGAAATACAATTTCAAATATTTTTATATGAACATTGTCAAAAATATGATGAAAATTAAGTCTGAAATTAACATTTGTCTGAAGTTTATATCTGAATGCATTTTCTTCATTGGAAATGTTGCGTCCAGTAACATAAATTTGTGCAACCCTCAATTCAATAGCTTGAAGTGATAAAAATGCCTTTATATGTATTTAAAAAAATTTGAGGCTTTCAATGATAGTCTGTCTAGTCTACATAGGCATTGACTGAACTATTATAGCCCTTTTTTTTATTAGAGATTATAACTGGCATATTTATTTGGAATTATACAGGATAGATAAAGCATGCAAACAACTTCCGACATGTTTTTAACCCTTTGCTTATTATTTTCTTTTCCATAAAGGGGGATTATTATTTTTCACGGATAAAATAAATTCTCAAGAAACAGGAGCTTCATTTTCCCTCAAGGAAATGAAGTAAAATGAAAAAGTGCCTTAAAGTTAAAAAATATCTTGAGAAAAAAAGAGTTAAATGGATCTTCTTTTTCTCCCTAAAAATAGATGGCAAAATAAGGAAAAAAAGATGAGATAAAATCCAGGTTTCAAATGTACCTAAGAGGAAAGGAGTTTTCTTCTCTTCATGGTTTACTTCCTGTAATGTAATATGTGTCCAGGTCTCAGCTAAACAGAACAAACCGTAATCCCAGTTGAATGCTTATTTATTTTTAAAAAAGAAAAGTCCATTAATTGGGGAATGGAACTCATTTGTGGTTTTGAAAAAGACTGCCTAGATATGATTTATTTTTCAGCTAGGCCTCGTTCGTGTGTTGACATATTAAAAAAAATATTAGAAAATACAGCAAGCGATGATCGCATTGCCGAAGGTTATCTTAAGTTTGACTAAAATAAAAACTCGCATGTACATATGTTTATATAGTGTTTTGAATTCTTTGATTTAATAATAATCTGAGATTTCTATAAAATTCTTGAAGTTAAATGTTTTATTTTAATACTCAAGATCGATTTTATTTTTGATTGATTTTATTCTTCGACATATTTCACTGAATGATAACAAAATGTTACAACAGAATGAAATGTCACAACAGAACTGAATTGATAACAAAATTGAATGTATACGTTTGTTCGTACCTCTTTTGATTAGTTCAAACACTCAAATCTCCACGTCTGTAGCTGAATTTAACAAGAATGTGAATTTAACCGATTGATTCTCGTCACTTGTTTCCTCTTTTAACCACGAATTTCAGACAGAGCAGTTTAAGATGTGCAGTTGCTTACTTTGATCTGGAATTCTACAGTTTGATATATGTGTTTGTAAAGTAGTAATACTTCCACCTTAAATATCGTTAATAATATATTTTTACTGAAAAAAGGCAGAATGACCTTGTGTTAGTGCTCTATAGCTCAGATTATTAGAACTAGAGCTAACAAATTTTGCAAGGATATATGTAAGAGTAAAAATTAAGCAAAATGTTGGCATATTAAAATTAAAATGTATTTTTTTCAATGATATAAGATTAGCTACAGTAGAATTTTTTCGTTCATTTTTAATTAATTTTTGAAATATTTTAAAGCTTATTTAAAGCATTCTAATATCTATATCAATCTTTATATTGATTAAAAGTAAGTAAAATAAAATAAAATGAATAATGAAAGTAAAATATAGCATATTTTCCGATGTTTGTTTAAAATTGCCTTTGATAAAACTTTTCCTATTTTTTTATGCTTTTAATTCAGATTTAATTTCAGACGTAAGAATTTAAGGAATCTTCTTTAAGATCGAATGTCTTTAAAAGTATTGCTCTTTGATAGAATGCAATTGTAATTATTAAACCATACTGCCTTTAGTAGATCCTGAAAATTGCTGCAGGAAGCTAAATTTTTTATTGATTTAGAAGAATTGCGATTGAAATTATTTTCATAATTTCGGAAGTATTATGAAAATAATAAAAATATTTTCTAACAAGTACAAAATTTTTCAATATTGAATAATTTTACTTCTTTTCCTTATTTTTTAATAAACGTATTTAGTTTCAGTACGAAAGTTATTGTCTGAAATTTAACTTCAATTATTTCAGTTTCAAATTAAAGATGGTATTAAAGACGTATATGAATAAAATGACTTAAGGTTAGATAATGATTTTGTAAGTAGGGTTTACTGGTATGGTTTTGTATGAATTACATCACAAAATAATTTGTAATTTAAAATATTTTACTGAAGAGGCTATTAAAAACAAGTTATATAAAACATTTAATTCAAAATTTTAGGAACTATTAATCCCAGCGAATCAATCAAATAAAGCTAGTTTTTTCAATAAGAGACAAACGCATCGTTTTAAAACAAAGCGGAGATTGTTTTGGAAAGTATTCATAATTTTGATCCGTTGATGAGGAGAACAGGGAATTAGGAAGCATCGTTTTCTCTAAAGCCATGCATGGCACTCCCTGGAGAAGGTTCCCACAAGTGGTTTCGATGGAGGAAACGAGTTTTGAACATGAAATACACAGATTTCGAAGCTGAGACCTTATTTACTTTCTATCACTATTTCCTTCAATAATAAGAGGAATTGATTTAAATAATATACGAGGCATTGATTTAAACAGTTTTTCGTCTCATTTTATTTTTAAATTTCCTTTATATGTGACGCCGGCAACCGTAAGTCTCTTACTAAAAGTTTCTTTCGTTTGAATCAATGTTTAAAAATTTTCCCCTTTTCCTTTGTGGTGATAAATGTTGTTTTTGTAGCAGATATATCCAAATTTCAATGAATTATAAAGCATTTTTTCATTTTCACCAGTTAAAGAATTTATTAGATTTATTAAATATATGGACGAACGAATAATTTTTACAGAATTATTCATTCAGTCAGAGTTGAAGAGATAAACTGTGAAAATTAATTTTTTGCATTTTTAAGAATTAAATCACTTTATTTGTTATTTAATTTAAGTTCTTTTCAAGGTTATTTGAACTAGTAGATTTTATTTTAAAGTTAAAAATCTAATTTTCGAAATTTTTGCTGAAGCTCCTTGTTTGCAAAATTATTTTTGTAATTGCTTTGCCCGCAAACTGCAAAATTTGTATAGCTTTTACTTTATTTTTAATTATTTTTATTCTACTCTTGTATATGAGTTAATACTTAAATATTACATGAATTTTAAAGCATTCTTGAGCAGAGGAATAATCATTTTATAAAAAAAATACCGTCTTCTACCAATTAGTTATTTACAAATACTATTTTTCAGAAGAAAATATTGTAACAACAAATGATTATTTTATCCCAAAAAATATGATAACCGAGAATGTAAAATTTTTAAAATTATATTTTATACTTTCCTTTAGATTAAAATTTTTTAATTTTCCTTTATTTTCCCAATAGTCGTTACTACATTTTAAGCATTGATTAAATGCCAAACTCTGCTAATGCGAACAATAAATTAATAAAAAAGTTGCTTTTAAAAGGTTAAAGAAAATCCCTCCATCTTTTAAAAGCAAGTGAAAAGTGAATCGTTATTTTATTCACCAAAATAGGCTTTCCATGAATTTTGAGAGAATTTAGAAAGAATTCACCTCGGCAACTAACAATTAAAAAAAGTGAATAGTGAAAGATAATAAGCCATGAAACAGCATAACTAGACGAATCAAAAGCATTTATCAACAGAAAAACTGAAGTGATATATAGATAAAGAATATTTAACTGTTCATTGTCTTTCAAAAGTGGATTTTCAACAACATTGAAAAATATGTGCTTTTAAAGATAATAGGCTTTATTATTTCATGCTGGAAAAAAGACTTATTCATTAAGCGAAGTAAGTTAAGAGTATCTCGTTAGGAGAGAGAATAAATAGATATAAATAAATCGAGCGAACACGATATGCAACTGAAAATTTTTTTATCACGTTTCTAACTTTTGGCTTTTCTAAAGTATGCAAATTGAATTGGTTTGGTTATATTAACGTCCCGTTTGAAGCAACACTTGGGCTATTTTGGGACGAACCTCGTAATTTTGAACCGCGGTCAGATGACGAGTACGACACCTGAGCTGGCACCCACTCTCCACACCACACCACACCAGCGGGAGGACGTTTGGTCAGGACGGATTTAACGTGCAACAGACCCCTTTACACGACGGTTCTTCGGTGGAAGAGGGTTTCGAACCTGAAACCCTCTGGTTCCGAAGCCGAGACCTTACCACCAGGCCACCGCGGCCTGCATGCAAATTGAAATGCTGAAAGTAAGATATTAATTAGTTTAAGGAACTCTTAAAGAATTTAACTAACTAATTATTATGATTTTTTCACATGATTGTTTAAGAGAATATGACAATTCTTTTTATATGGCTTTTAGATGTAAATCCTCATTAAAGATGATTATATCAAAAACGACTACTGTAATATTAATCTTGTAAAAAAATCTACTGAAAATTGCCCTAAGCTCTTTTAAACGAATCTTTATAATAACTCTTTTATAATTACAAAAATGTTGAAAATGTGGAGGTACAGACGATTAAAGAAGAGCCATGAGCTTCGAAATTAATTACCTCAAAATAAAATTAAAAATATAAGTTGCTGTAGAAATACACTTTTCTGTAAGCATATGGAATAATTCTTTAAGTAAGGGGAAATCTTCATATTTAGATGTATTCAAACTCAACTTCCGCAAACACCAACATGAAATTTTAAATACATATCTGAATTTTTCAGATTAAAATAGCTCAAATGTATATAGCATTTATTAATTTTGAGTAAATGGTTGATGAGTTACAAGCAGCTGAAAATTTGAAATCGTAGCATTAAATGAGAACTCCTGTTTTTTTTTTCAATATATTTCAAGATATAGTGAATCTTCATAACTGATTCTTCTTATGCTTTAAAATATTCGATAAAAAAGACACATTTTATAGATTTGGAAAAACATGAAAATATAGTTTATATTTTTAATTAACTGTTAAATTTACAGGCAAAAAACTTTTTGATTAGAAATTCATTAAAATTTTGATGCCAATTAACGCATTAAGATTTAAAATATCACTTTTCTAATAATGAAATAAACTAATCTTAATTATTTCTGACGAAACATTTTAAGATATATGTCAAAAATCAACAACTTTCAGAACAATTTGTTTTGGGGGGGAGGGAGGGATCTTACCTTCGCAAATGGATTTTACGACAAGATTAAGGAATATCTGAAATGGAATGGAAAACAAAATTAAATTTTTTTTTTCTCCAAAATTGTCTTACATTAAGATTTATTTTTCGTTTTTAAAATAAAGGCTAAGAAGCGGGGAAATTTAATACGCAACAGATTATAGTTCAATTACATTTGGAACCAAGTTTTTCTTGGGATAAATAATAGCCAATTACAGTTGTAGAAACGATTTGCGAGATCTTTATTTCATTCAAAAAGAAACGGAAGCAAAATTCGGTATAAAGTTCAACGTTTATAAAGCGTGAAACAAAACATTACAAAAAGTTTTTACTTTCGCATTCAACTTCTTGTATATGGGTAATGCAATGTCAAAAAACGTTCACCAAAAATACTATTTAAAAAAAAAATTTAAAATTTTTTCTTTCATATGCTTAAGTAAAGAAGATTAAGTAAAAAAAAATTAAAAAATGTATTAAAGTATTGTTTGATGGAAACTTGAATATGCAAATCAACAACATTATGCAAGCAATTATAAAATAATGTTTTCGAAAATAAGCAGCTAGCTTTTATTTTTCAGCTGTTCCAAGCGCTTTTAATTTCAGCTTGTCTTATCAATATTAATTGAGAAATTTAACAAAACTAGAATTTTTTTATTATTTTAAATAATATGTCTCCAAAATACGATTTATTTATCATTTATTTGTAATTAAATATATTAATAAAATCATGAACTTTAATTTCTTATTGAATCTTGTTTCATCACTAATAATGGTAAACTGAAAAAAAGAAGAAAAACAAAATATTAACATTTTAAAGCAAGTATAATGAAAGGAAAAGTCATATATAATTATTATGTATATAATTATGAGAGTAATTATTTTATAGAATTTTTTAAAGAAATCTCCAGTTTAATAATCGAAAATTTATATTAGAGCTATTTTTTTTATTAAATACAACAAAATGAATTAAATTAAATTGTCATTTATGAACAAAATATATTAAAAGGGGTAGCAAAATTCTAAAAATAAAGTTACAAATCGTAACAATAAATCTATATGTAATTTATTAAAAAACAGAATAATTATACTTAAACGTTTGACAAAATACTCATGTTTAATTATTATATTCATTATTAAAAATTTCAAATTTTTTCCAAATAGATATGAGAACAGAGTTTTAATGCGCTTAAACTTAATTATTTGACAAATCATGATTATTTATATAATTGAGGTCAAATAAAAAAAGACCTCACATATTTTATAAAAAAGTCACTTTTAAGTTCTTATCTTCTTTTGTTAGTATCAAATCTTTAAAAAATAATAACTTAAAAAAGACTTTCATTCGAAATTTTAAAAATATTTTTTAATAATTTTTTGCTTATGAAGAGAAAAATTACTAAACTTTATTTAGACATTCAAATAAATTGAAACATTATTTCAAAGTTTTTTTCGATCCACTTTTACCCTTTACTTAAATGGGAAGTAATAAAAATGCGTAACATAGATAGTGGTGAAATAAGATACTAATCAATACATGAGGAATCAATAAAATTACTCGAAAATTCGTAGCGTTTACATAGGTAGATACCTAAAAAAATTAGTACCAAATGCATTATTTATATGTTTTGATGCCTGAGTTTTTTCATTCCATTTATGATTATATACAATATTATAATTATTGCAAAAACATTAAATTAATTTTATGAAATTTGAGACTTTTGCTTCTTTGGGAGTTTACAAATATAAAAAGAAGCGAGGCAGAATTTTCATAATCTAACGAAATAAGCTGCAAAATTAATTATTAAATTATATTTTAAATTATTTCTGACGTAATTTCATGTGATCCTTTTATTTCTTGGACTTTATATGTAGTAATGCAAATTATGTATTTAGTATTTCGTAATTTCATTGAAAAAAATAAATGTGTTTGAGTCCCATGTCTATGACTTTGTTTTCAGTTTATGTTTTTATGTCTATGACTGTTAGGTTTTCTATGACTATGCATGCAGTAATGCAAATTATGTATTTAGTATTTCGTAATTTCATTGAAAAAATAAATGTGTTCCAGTACCATGTTTTTAGTTATTTTTAGTATGCATATTCATAAGCAATTTCAATTATTGATAATATAATAAAGGAAATAAATTGATAATTTAATAAAGAAATTTAAGAAACGCGCACAATTCGGCAAGACAATATTTCAGCACTTTTGAACTTCTGAACTTTTGTACTTAACTTTTACTTTTTAGTCTAAAAAAGGAAGGCGAATATTTAAAAATTTAAAGGGAACCGTATATATTTTTTTCTTACTCAAAATTTCAAAAATTATGTTTGAGTTATCATTTTTAGCTATTTCACGTCAGATAACAGATTTTTAATAATTGAAGTAAACTCACATTGATAAAAAAAATTTTGAACTCAAAAATTCATTGTCTTACAGATTTAAAAACCCTGAATAATACGCAATATTCCTCAAAAATTTTAAAAAAATTCTTATTTATGTTGTTACAAAGAAAAATCAATTTTCGAAAAAACAAAAACAAAAAAAAACAAAAAAAAAAAAAAAACGGGTGCTATTTTAAAATATAGAAAGAAAACAAAAACCATCTCCAAAATAGCCCTCGCCTGAGAGATAAAAATAGTAACAGAATTCGTAAAGAAGTAGAACGTAATCATGCTCTTTAATTTATACATGATGGAGGAGCTTTTAGAACGTTGTAAAGCCGACTCTTTAAATCTCAGTAAATCTTTAATGGTTTTAAAAAATCTAATTAAATAGAAGAGTGGTAAACTTTGGTGCATGTATTGTATCTAATTCCGCAATTTCAAAGTTAAAAAAGGAAATAAAGTGAGAAACTTTGGTTATAAATATTACATTATTCCAACCCTAAAAGAATAGCTTTGCTGTTTAGGAATGTACAAACATCTCTCGATTTCATTATATTAAAGTGGGTTTTTTAAAATTACCATTTTATTCTCGGTAATTATAAAAATTATAGTTCTCGGAATGAGTGCTAGTAGAAATTTGTTCTTAGAATGGACCTTTATTTAATTGCCTTTGTCTCATTGTTTTAGGTGTCTTTTAGTTTAGTTATATTAACGTTCCGTTTTAAAGCAAAACTAGGGCTGTTTTGGGACTGATCTCTTAATTTTGAACAGCGTGAGCATGAACATAATGAGGACGACACCTGAGCTGGCACCCCCCTCTTGAAACTTCCATATCATACTGGCGGGAGGACGCTTGACCCCGACGGATTTAACGTGCACCAGATCCGGTTACACGACGTTTCTTTGGTGGAATCGGGTCTCTAACTTAAAGCCCTCCGGTTCCGAAGCTGAGACTTTACCACCGGACCATCGCGGCTTTGCTGGCAAATCTTTAATTAGATCAAATTATATAAAATATTTAATTGAACATTTTAGAGAGCATTAATACTGGCGAACCAGCTGATCGCCAAAGGCGTCTTTTTTAGGTGTCTTTTGTCTCATTTATTAAGTGCCTTTAGTTTTACTCCTTCCAGCTGACTTTAAGAGTCTTGATACGAATTTATTTGTAACAGTAATTGCACTTTTTTGTTTTTGGTTAGATATCTTGAATTTCATACAGCTGATAATATCTGCGAAAATTTACCTCTATAACAATGTTCTTTAACCTTTTTCTTGTAAAAATGCATTCTCGTAAATTTATTGTAAAAGTACTTCCTTGACAATTTGTCAAATAAGTCGGCAAAGTAGAATTGCAACTTTTCTAATCGATTTGAATATCCATATGAGGTGCATATAAAACCGGCCGATGTTTTGCACGTAACTCGCTTTATCTTTCATTTTATGTATGTCAATGATGAAATGACGGGCGATTCAGGGACCTTCTTCTGCTCTATAATTAAAATGGATTGCATAATCCATTTCACACTCTGGTTCGGGTGGAAGCGTTGTGTGTAGTGTCATTTCCACTTCGTACCCGTGCAGGAGGTTAAATGGTATGAGCCCAGTAATTTTTTTTTGTTTTGCAATATTAGTCGAAAACATGATGAATATTAAGATGACTTACCAATCTTCTGTTTAATAATCAACATAATTCGATAAAATATCAGCTAATTTTAGTGAGCCTTCATCAAGCTATTTGTTTGAAGATGAATGTGTCATAATCCGATGACCCACTTTGCCGAGTCATAAGAGCTTTGCTATCTCCTTTGAGAAAAGTCAATTCCTGGATCTGATTTCATAACTCCTGGGGCTCATTGTTTCGAAGTAGTATTTCTTTCTATTACTTTTTATTTACCAGAAAGACTCTCGCTATTACTCTGAGCAACTAAGTGTTTTCGCAACAGCAGTGGAGTCATATAACCGAAGAAATATATAATAAACTTATTTTCCTGCAATGATTTTGTATAGAATGTCTCTGTATGTCAGGAGACCCAGCAGCAACTGCAGAATACTTTTTAATATCTGAGATTTTTACAGTGGCTAACATATAATTTCACATCTTATCCAATGTTTCAGCAAATTCAAATTTGCCCACCACAGGCCGTGAATATGCTGGAGAATTTCTTTAAGTAAATTTGCAGGAATGACTGGTAATCATTGCTATCCTGTAGTTCATAGTTGTATTAACAGATTGCCTAACAGTATAAGTTCACGAATTATATTGATCAATCTTCCTTTTATTATTTCGTGATCTTCATACTGTTTTTATAGAAGAGTGGTTAGAATTGAAATATTCTTTTCTGTCTTTTCTTCATTATTGGCAGACGGCAGTGGATGTCGTGATAAACAATCAACGACCTTGTGCACGAATTTATGAATTATGTTTATTCATAGTTTTGTGGTATCAGCATCCAATGAATAACCTTTCATATGCATTTCTTAGTCCTGATAACCAACATAAAGAATGACCTGTAATAACTAGGAAAGGATGCCTGAACCGGTGAGGGCTAAATGTATTGACTGACAAGACTATAGCAAAGCATTAGTGCTCTGTGGACGATTAGTTTCCCTTAACTTTGTTGGATGTAGTACCCTGGAAGCATATGCGAAGACAATATCCTTCCATCTTGAAATTGCATCAATGCTGATTCACTAGAATCTGTATATCGTTCTATGGGAGTATTCTCATCCCAGACTTAAAAGAGGCTTATTAAATAAAGCTATTTTTAAAGGCCCAAATGAAGTATATTATTCATCTGTCTATGAGAACTAAGGAGATTTTCTATAGAATATACTTTGAGGCAAAAAATCTTTGATTAATCTTCGGTAGCACAAGCAAATTCTAATAACTCATTTTAAGTTTAATAATGAAGTTAGAATTTTATGTTCAATAATTGCTCTCAATTTATCAGACTCTGGTTGCACTCCGTAGTTACTAACAACGATTCAAAAACCTGAATTGTAATTGGTACAAGCATTTCTTGTACTAACTTCCATCTTGTCATATGGAAACATTCCAGAACAGATCTTAGGCAGCGTACGTGTTCGTCTAAACTAGCAGAAAACTTTGAATCACTTGCATCTAATTTTACAACTGCAAAGTAAGAAAAGTGGGCTGAGTCAGGATTTCTTTTGTAGCAATTTTACTTATGATATAATTGATTAATTGCATCGATTCTTCTTGGGTATATTTTATTGAATTGATATCCGGATTATTATTTTATTTTTCTTGACAAAAATGGAATGAGTAATCTTTTTATTTAAATACTGTTTTCAAGACTCATTTTCATGGGAAATGTTTCTTAGCTTCACCATTTCGTTTTAAAATTCTGATTAATCTGTCCGCCAAAAATGACAAACAAGAAACATTAACATTAACATTAATAAGAAAGTGTTAAATTTGTTATAGATTGAATATAACACCTTTCATTCGTTATGCTATATAGCATATGTGATTGTTATTTTAATTCATTATTCATTACAAGTAGCTTTTTATATATACAAGGAACACAAACTACGGAGTTTATTTATAAACAAGCCGTATTTGCGACAGCTGGTTCACCGAAATTAATTGTCACTAAAATTTTCAATTATATATTTTATGTAACTTTCTGCCGGCTTTCTGGCTTTGAAGTAGACTTCCCCGTGATCTGAGCGTCCCTGGATGGTTCTTCATCTTCTGTGTTCTATATATCAGGAGTGTGAACGCTCCCCCATCCTATAAATAGGGGTTGTGAAAGCGAATGCGACGCATGTAGTAGCTACGTTGTACTCTTGGCACTAGTTGGTGCTACTGAAAAGATAAGAGACGCTCACTCGGCTTAAATCGCTGGCAAATAACTATTAACGGGCTTGTAAAGTGCCATAAGTCACTACAAAAATAAAATTTAACTCTCTATTTATGGCTTCTTCAGCAAAATATTTTTAAGCTTCAAACATTGACAGTCATTTAACTCGTACTGTTTTAGAAAACTTACACCTTTCTGTTCAATATACTGTGCTTTTCTCTACCAATAAACATAAGAGTCTGTGCAGGTTAATTTTTTAAATTTGAATGAGATTTATTATTAAGTGTAATACTTAAAATATATTTTAAAAATTAATCAAAAATTTCAGTGTAAATTATAGGGTAAAATGATAGATGCTATTGAAAAGATGATTTTTAAATTTTAAGAATTTTTGAACTTAATAAATTGAAAGCGTAAATTTAGATATATACTAACATAACCTAAGTTTGGGCACACACACAAACTTATTATTTGTGGCGCTATATTGAGAAGTTAGAAAGAGTTCAGAAACAGATGTAGATGGTTATATGTGAGTCCTTCTGTAATTCAACCACACATTCATCTTTATTATAAATAAAAATAAAAATAAAAATGATGGATCTGTAAATGCTAGTGTAGTTGCATTTGGTATCTTATTTTTGTAGCAGTTGAGTCACTAATGACATTCAATGAAATATTTTTCTTTTGACTTACTGAAAGTATTGAAAATACGATTTGTTCAATAGTTGAATCAAAAAGAGGAATGATAAATCAATGCATCATTTCCATAATCTTTTATGACGAAAATTAGATTTGCTCTTAACACTTGCACATTTAGGATTACTTAAAAATACTTAATGAAGTAATGTCACTTCCTGTTTTCAATTGAATTTGAGCAGTAAATGAGGAGAAATTATGCAGAAACAAGTATTTACAACATAATTATATCCAATAATATAAATAGGGCCATTATTGATTATTGTTATTAATCTAGGTGGATTAAAAGATCGGAAACTTTCGAGGAAACTTTCTGAAGGAATCTAGTTAGATGCTCGGTAGAAAACTCCGAAGCAAGTAGATTTTGCCTAATTTGAATCTTACGTCTATTAATCTTATCAGTTAAGAATGAATACCACTTTAAATCTTTCATGAAAACTCTAAAAGCTGTTCATTTATGCCAGTCATAAGAATTCCAGAGTTGTTAGAAAGATATTGCAGATTAGGCTTAGGAGACAAGGAAATTCCCACCATTTTTTGAGTTATTAAAATATTTTCATAGTATTTTAATTCAAAATTTGTACAAAATCAGGTTTCAAAAGAAAAAAAAGTTTTTTTCCTTTACACATTTCATTAAAAATTAATTCTTTTTAAAATTCCTTTCAACATTTTCGAATATAATAGACTAGTTTCAAATTATATTTATTGACTTATTAAAAGATTTAAAATAAAACAGTGCATGGATTTCAAAATTTTTTTAAAATTAAAATTAATATAATATTTTTACTGTTGTAAAAAATAAAAGAAACAGGTTCTGCATTGTTTAATATCTTGCATATAAAAAACTTAATAGTTACTTAATGCTTATTGAATGCGCCTTTTTATTGCAGTTAGTAATAAAGAAATGCAAAAAAATTCTCAAATTTCAAATTTTCTGTAATTGGAACAGAAAAATAAATAAATTAACTTTTACTTTAAAAAAAGATCTTGAAAGGAAAAGCAAAGCAAAAAAAAAAAAGCTTTTAAATTTCTTATTTGCGTATGCATTTCATTTGTTATAGAAAATGAAAATTTAAATAACTTCTAAAATATTAAAGATGCGGCTTTGAAATTCCGATTCAATGTGTGGAGGAACCTGATACATATTAATAAAGTAAAATATCAATATTTTGACCTATTGCTGTTGTTCGACCCTTTAACGTTGCCACAAAGCATAAAACTTGCAGCGATAATTCATATTAGGAAATAAATAATCAGTTTCAGTCATAAAAAGTATAATATTTTCAAAGTTTTTTTTAAAATTTAGGTGCGAAGACAAATTCTTGCATTATAGGGATAAAAAGAAATACAACTGAAGATATTAGAAAAAGCTATTAATGAAAAAATAATTTTATTCATCATTGCATTTGCGTCTATGTAAAGAATAATAGAAAAAATAAATATATAAAACGTATTCAAAAATCATATAAAAGTGGATAGATATATGACATTTGAAAAAATCATTCCTCAACATCAATGCTATTGAAAAGCACATCGAATGTTACTTATTCGTTTAACATTATATGAAGTTGGAATGTATAAACGTATGTTGAACAAATAGTTGTTATCTAAATCAGCGAAAATGAGTTCAAATGGCAAACAAAAAAATAAATGCGACATTTTTTATAGCATTTAGTGGAATTCATTTCAATTCGAACCAAATAATTACTCCTATTTGCAATCCTTATTCAAATGCTAATGCGCGTGGTTCACCCATTCTAACTTACAATGTTGAAAAAAATCACTCAATGGCGCCACATTTTTAATTTAATCTCCTTAAAACGAACCAATACATTTTATAACCTCTTCTTTTATCTTACATTTAATATTTCTGGAAGTGATGGAATTCTAATTATTATTTTTATATCAAATATTTGTTATTCATTAAAATATATACTCGAATCGTAGCCCCATCATTCATTTCTCAGAACGAATGATACGCATATATTTTCAATTACAAAATGTTCATTATTCTGAGTCTGTCTAGTTATTTAACAATTCTTTTAGCCCTATTTCATAAATTCCCTGTTGAGACAAACTGTTTAAAGAAAAAAAAATATTATAATTCTATGACCCAAACTTGCCGAATGATGGTTTTAAATTCATCTTTTTAGATCATTTTAAATTGTTTTAACATCTACTTCGTGGCAGTGGCAGTCATTGATTTAGTACTACTTCATTTATAATACATCTTTATAAAAAAACACCCTCTTGACACATTCGAAACTAATGAAGTTTCATAAAAGTATGTCAAAAGAAAAGAAATGATAATGAACTATTAACGAGAAAATACATAACCCTTGGTACAAAAGTAAAATATTATTCTTATTTAATAATCTCGTATATAATAAGTATACGAAACGTGAAAAGCGATATTCGTTATGATGTGCATTTTGAAATCCGTTAAAGAGGAAATCTGAAGAGGCTCAGTGGACGGTGAATCAATGTGAAACGGATGCGAGAAGTTGGACTGAAATAACGAGATCTATTGTTTTATGAATGTGCGGCTCCTCTGCAAAGGTTTCCTTCTCGTTCAAACTTTCTCTGGAGAACGTGTGGCTATTCAAAAAGGTATCTAAAACCGCGATGAATGTCATGAAGTTTTGATGACAGAGGAAAAAGAAAAGAAATGACAATTGAAAGGATTTAGAATGTTTTTGAATACGAAGGTGCATAATGTCATTATTTTTATCGTTTTAGAAAAGCTGGGAATTTTAGTTTTGTAGTGTCATGGTTGCAAGGCTTTGAAGATTCATTATAAAGAGAGTCATCTTTTATGCTAGAAATTTTTTAGAGTGAAATTGAAGATATTTCAAATTCCATGGCAGCTGTCATTAAAAACAAATGGTATGTTGCATTTTAGTAGATGACAATACCTACCAAATCAGTTCAATCAAATCAGATGTGCGCATTTTAATTTGATAATCATCCACCTACAGATGAAATCCACCAAATAACATATATTTTTAAAATAACAGATCAAATCATCAAACGAGTCATCTCCAAAAATACCCTTTTTTGATATTTTTGGTCATTTTATTTGAATGAAAAAGGATTGCGTTGCGATACATCCACCAGTGGCCTTTGGGTTGCATTATAGGGTGAGTCCATTTTGGTATTTTGACTGTCATTGAACTAAGAAGATTTTTTCCTGAAGTGGAGGAGTCTATATTTTTAATGTCGCAATAGTAATATGTAAAATTTTATAAAAATTTAAAGGAAATTTAAATATTTAGTTCTGAACATGACATTGTCTTAGGTATGATTTTCCAGTGAGTATTTTTAGAACTTCATTTTAATTATAATAATGAGGACGATTAAAAATACATTGAATATCGTAACAAAGAATTCATTTATTAACGCCGGAACAATGAAAAGCATTGTTAAAAAATATTCTTAAAAATCCCTTTAAAAATTTGCTATAATTGAAAAACTGATTTATTTTAATTTTAAAGCGGTGTAGAATTATTTTGACATCTTATGCTCTGTCATTACTATGAAAAGGAAAGATCCATTTTGAATTGGAACATATAACTCAAATTTAGACTTCATTCCATAAAGAGTATTTTGAATGATTTTTATTTCGAGCATGCCACGTCACACATGATGCATAACTCTGTTTACAGATTGTATTATGCATATGGATATTATAATATTAAAATGTATCAGGATCAAAATGAGAGTTTGATGGCAAATAGGGCCATGAAGAATACGCATATGATTTAAAAAGTTTGTTAAAAATTCCTATGATTATCCTAATGTGTTTAAAACTCAATGAAATATTTCACTGTAATTTATTTTAAATATTTATAACCAATGTATCGTATAAAGAACCATTAATATGTTAAGTTTAAGTTTAAAGGGATTTATTTTTATTTGTAAAGAAAGCAGCAATACGAGTGACTTCACTCATGGATACTGTAACCAGTCTTTGGTTTCTATAAACTTTACATTTGAATTGCTTTTTATCACAGTTGTACAAATGCAAACAAATAAAATATTACGCTCGTTATAAATAATGTCAAATAAGCTATCGATTTAAGCAAATTGACATAATACAATAATTTTTTGACTAGTTGCTACTTGGGGATTTTAAGGAACTGAAAAGAATAATGAAGAAGACAATAGCAGATAAAAGAAGAAGAAAAAAAAATTAAATCCTTATTAAAATCACTGCAATGAAGAAAATTATTGCTAACATAAAAAATAAATTGCAAATTTTGGTTACGCTTGAAAACAAATAATTTCTTATAAATAATATAAAAGCCATTGATATTAATAATTTCAAATTCTAAATTTCAGTGAAAGTATGGAAACTAGCAACTTATTTAGAAAATTGGGTTTTAAGCTCTTAATTAAAGACAAACAACAATTTATATCATGAAATAAATAACCTTCTAGGAAACTTTAGTACCAGAAAAAAAATGATAGCAGTAAGAAAAGAAAAATTCGTGATAAGAGCAAATAACTACAACCAAACTATGCTGTAATTAAAACAAAGGAAATCCATTCGACCAAATTAAATAAACATCATACCTATCCGTAAAATAATTACCAAACCATAAATAAAATCCACCGAGTGGGGGGTTCCGAAAGTATCCAAAGATTCAGTTAGGTGGCGCCCCTGCTGAAAAGTGCCACCCAAGTCCGGCAGCAATCGCGGCATTTCAAATCTTCTCTGCCGCCGGAAAATGCCGGACGCCGGATTTAACGAGGGAGATTAAAGAACGCGACTTTGGAAGAGGGCTTCGCAGGAAATGAGTGACTTATCCTGACCACGAAATCGGCCAGAAAAGGATTATTTGCCCTGCAGAGAAAAGGAAATTTCTTTTACTTTGCGTTAGAAGATTGGTTAATTTGTGTCATTGTTTTAATAGATTTTGGAAATAAGTGAATTTTTGAATGTGTACTAAGGAAAGTGGATGAAGTTGTATTATACATAAAATTAACTATCACTGGAAGTTAAGTGTAGTAGTTATAAACCTTTTGCGGACGATTTCAAAACTATTTTTATCGCAAAAAAAGTTAAATGGATTTTGTAAACTTTGTTCTAAAAAAAAATGAAGTATTTCAAAAGGTACGTTTTATGTGGTATGATATTCAATTTTTTAAAAATTTCACAATCAAATTTTTACTCAGAAATGTCAGATTTTTGTCAGAAAAAATTTAATTTATAATTTAGATTCTTTGGAAAGTTTAAAAAAAATATTTCAGATTAAGTGCCATCATGATTATTCTTGTAGTGTTGATTTCAGCTATACTGTTGAACGGACACGGTAGCAATATTAAAAATGTGTCCGCAAGTCACATATTTCTAAATGACTTCAATACTAAGCCGATTAAACAAACTTTCTTCGGTGAATACGAACATCACAAGTTCAGATCTAATTTGAAGACAAATATTGATAATGATTCGATAAAAAGTTCAAACAGCGTCATGACTTCCATCAACGAACAGCAGAAACAAATGCATGACTTTGATAACATGAAGATAAAACTGTCTCTTGAAGATGAAACTGGCAGCCAGTCGGTAAATTTGGCATCGAGACCAGCATACGCTAGAAGTGAACCGAACTTTAAAACTGTTGCAACCATTCACACTACTTCAAAGAAAGACCACATAGAAGAATTCTTTGCACCTCAGATGCCTCTTCCAGGTGAAGAAGTGTTTCTTGTTATGGAATCTTCCAACAACACTCAAAAATTTCAAAATTGTACGCCAAATGGTACAGAAACTTGTGGTGAAAAATTGCAACATGCTCCACAATTTCAAGACTCAACTCTGGTTAAAGTTGTGATACTGTTCGTCATTGCTGGATTTTCTTTTATCGGCAACATTGCAACTTTGACTTCCATCTTACGAACAGGCAGACAAAATACATCTACAGTGTACATTCTTCTGGTGCAACTGGCGATTTCTGACATCTTGGTGGCAATATTTTGCTTGCTAGTGGATGCTTTATGGAAGATAACTGTCCAATGGTACGGCGGCAATGCTCTGTGCAAATTTATCAAATTCATGCAGATGTTCTCTCTTTACTTATCCACCTATATTCTGGTACTGATCGGATTTGACAGACTGTGCGCTATAAAGTTTCCAATGGCTCGAGCCAGAGCTAAGTACTATGTCCGGAATGGAATCATCTGCATTTGGATTGTCAGTGCAGTCTTCAGTGCGCCTCAGGTAAGTCAAAGAAAGATATATTAGCATGTTGGAGAGAATTAATTATAAATTAATCATCCAAAAGTCATTTTTATTCTTTAAAAGAAAGAAGAGAAGACTCCAGGAAGATTTATAAAAAATAAGAAGCAATTTTTACAAACATTTATTCAAATTTAAATGATACAACAATTTTATATTCCAACTTTTCATTACACAGAATCAATGTTTAAAAAGCTAATATCATCTTTATTGATATTATTTTATCAGTGTTTCTTTTTCAGTGAAATTTTAAAATTAAATATAATAGTAGACTTTAAAATTTGTTTCTCATGTAATTCATTAAACTATTTAAATATTAATCAATAATTACATGAAAGAAACTGAAAAGCAATAATGCAAAACATCTTGTAAAAAATAAATGTTCATACTATAAATTTATTATGAATGCTTCTAAATATGCTTCAAAAGTAAATAATTTTTATCGAAACTGAGAGCAAATTGGTTGTTATTCATCTTTCTTTAAAATTTTGGATTTCTATGGAATATCATTCTCATCATATATTAAATTATCTGTATAAATGTAAATTTTTAATCAGATATGACTAGATATTTTGTCATACTAAAAAAGATAACAGCGATGGCCATTATGGCATTTTGCATCAACGATATTTTTTTAAATAATACCTGGATTTCTGTATAGTACTCATTTTTCTTGCTTATTAAAATCTAGAGCGCTATAAAGAAACATTTTAAATTTGTTCAGTTTCATTTAAAATTCCAATATAATTTTTTTATGATATATATATATATATATATATATATATATATATATATATATATTCTGCCGTATGCATTTGAGTATTTCCTATTTTAGTACTGCTGTCATTTGTACGTTGTACATTTTCAAAAGTTGATTAATAGTTATGTTGGGGAAGAAAATATTCATAAAAATGATCGAAAAATATAGAGATGGCCCGCAGCTTTTGTTTACTCGCACATGACGCCTTTCTTTGACACCAAAACATTTGACGATCCTATTTATATCGCCTCATTCTTCAAGAGTAAAAGTAAACAGAAGGTGTCAATTGCTGTATTCGAAAATTTGAAAGAAAGAATCGAGATTTTGATGCCCCGATTGCAGTATTATGTACCTTTGTGTAAATATTATCTTACCACAAAATAATTATATCCATTTGTTTGTTCTACTCTTCGTTAATGGAAATATTTGATTTATATATTTTCTAAATATGTCATAACATATTTTGTCAAAATAAATAATCAACAAGAGAAAAGTGCTTCTATTTATCACTTTAGGCTTAAATAATTTCTCACTGAAAAAAAAGTTCCCAATGTGAAAAGAGTTTAACAAAAGTTAAACTCTTTTTCACATTGCTCGGTTAATAAGTTAAAAATGAAACGTAATAAGTAGTCTGTATTTAATAGCGAATACTAATAAGATTTTTTTTTTATTATTTTCTTGAAACACAAAATAATTAAAAATAAAGAAAAAAGAAATGTCACCTATTTTTTTTCCTTGATGAAAGAAAGTAATTTATGTGATCACAAGAATACATAAAGAAATTTCAAACGCTGATTATATTATTTAAAAGCACGGAATAAGGATAGAGAAAACACTTTGAATTATTTAAAAAAATTGAAACAATCGTAAATTTTTATACCAATATTGAGAAATTAAAAAAAATTATAGCTAAATTAAATGAAAATAATATGAAATCAATCTTCGATATGACACCCAGTACAAAAATATAAGAACAATTCTTTTGAATTTGTTATTAACTTTTAAATGGAAGGGTAAATCCTTTTCATGTTACAATTTAATTCATAAAATCATAAAAGACAGAAAACTATTTAAATGAAACAATAAACACATATTTCTTAAAATACAGAAAAACATTTTAAAAGAATTCGAAACGTAGTAGCAGATTAAACTATCGCGACAATATTCCAGTTCACTTTGGACGCTTTCCAATAGTTTAAAAGATGAAAAAATGAATAGCGAAAATGTTAATAACTGGAAAGCATTATACAGCATTTTACAGCAAACATGTTTCCCTAAAGAACGAAATCACTCGGCAGCACTCTTCCAAGTAAACTTTTAAATATGACCATAGAAAAACAACTGAGTGATATTCAAAATATTTTGATAACAGATAAGAAATTCTAAGGTGGTATAAAGTGACAAAATCTGATAAAGTTTTTTTTTTAAATATCAGATGTTACATTAAGGAATTTTGCCAGATGTGTCGAATAACTTTTGACTTGATGAAATCTTTCTAAGAGAAATAAAGTAACTCTTCACTGCGTCTTCTCTCTAACTAGAAAAAAGTTAATGAGTTACGTGTATCGATCATTTTTTTATAAAAAAAATAAACTGATGTATATTTAAAACTTTCAAAGCATTTAAATTTTTACAGCGATAAAATTCTCCTACCTATCTTTCCGTTAGAAAATAAAGTTTAGACGACTCACTTCTGGTAAAGAAAAAAAATATTTCGTATTTTTTTCCATTTTAGGAATTTTTTTTATTTAGATTTATTGGAAATATTTTATATAATATCTAAGGCATAAAAACTTTAAAATCATTTTAAATGCACAAACAATATAAAATAAAATATTCTTAATGTATTTGGGATATTAATGAATTATCTGAAAACGTTTCCATTTGAATAACATTTGTTTTGAAAATTTGATTTCTAATATTGTATGTAATCAATTCCGTTTCTTTCTTCAAAACTTTATTTTTCAAATTTTTTCTTTCTTTTTTTGGGGAGGGAAGGGTAGTAGCCATGAGAGATATTAAATTGTAGATGACTGAATAAAATAAAAGTTTCAAAAATCAAATTTCTGCCAATACCATATTCTTATCAGTCATTTTTAAAATTTTAATAAATTAAATAAATAAATTTATTAAAATCAAAATAAAACCTGTTTTCCCACCATCTCCATTCGAATTAGATTTACTAATTAACCCTTTCCCCAATTACCTCTTGTGCAGTATCTGGAAATTCTCACTTAATAATTTAAGACTATCTCATCAGTTTATCAATTATTTTGATAAATGAGCTGTATGGAACAAATTTTTGTATTCGGAAATTCTTAAATTTTTAACTGTTGTTAAGTTGCTGCCGTGCATTGAACCGTTGTAACTTTTTGATAACAAATTAGTGGGCTATGAAATAATATTCTAAAAATAATGCTTTAATTTTACTTTTGAAATAAGTAATAAATAATAATATATTTGCTTATAAAAACTACTCTATCAAAATTTATAAAGCATTTACAAGGAAGTAGATAAAATATAAAATGCATAATTATAATAAATTAATAAAAAATATATCAGGGAATACACTTTATAATATTAGAAGCTGATAAAACGAAAATGTCAATTTGATATGGTAAATTATTTTCAGTATCGAGCGTGAATACTCGGAGAAACAATACATTACGTACAGCGATGCATGATGCAAGGGATTATTTCTCTGTATGAACCTTTAACTTGTAGAACAACTTGGAAGTTGTTCGATAAGTGAAAGCACTCGAGAAAGAGACATAAAAACAGCAACATATTTCCCTAGAGAGCCCAAATATGCTAGATGCAATTCAGATTCGTATATAGAACTGTCACTTTCTAAATCTGATCTTCCTATTTCTGATGGTAATATTATATAATATAAATATATATAACGCCAAATAACGAATCATTTAAATTTCTTGTTTATTCTTAGGAAATTCAAGAAATGAAGGAAAAAAAATAAAACTGACCAGAATTGCAAAGAAATATTAGTCATTACGTTATATAAACATATATAACGTAATGAATCGCGAAGGAACTAACATAACAACATATATCCCTAGAGAGTCCAAAAATTCTAGATGAGATTCAGATTTGTATATAGACTTGTCCTTCCATGAGCCGATTTTGTTGCTACTGAAGAGAATTTTATACGACTTAAACATATCCAGCGTTATAATATGATTATGAAAAGTGATCATATGTTGCGCCTGTTTAAGAGCAGCTATATATCACCCATTCAAATAAGTCATTTTCATCTTTGTATCTACAGAAATCGTGCCTTCCGTTTAAATATTTTTTCGCTGGTTATAATCTCTGAATAACAAGCAAATTTTGTTATTGCTCAGAAGATTAAAATGTGGAATCATCACAATTTTTCGTTATCGCAAAAGACACGTTAGACTAGTCTACTCAAATCTATATTCTGCTACGTGAGTTGGGACAGCAAATGATTTGTCGCCTTCAAACTTCTTTCAAGGATTTGCACAACGAGCACGCTGATGCTGTGCAAGTCGCGGCTGCTGCAAGCTGAATCTTAAGTAGGGTTTGAGGTGGAAATTCTTATTCTTGCTGTAAATATCGGATATCAGATTTAGAATTCTCTTTATTGATTATCCATAATTAAAACTATCTAATATTTTATGAAAATTACACATAATCATGTACCTTATGCACTCATTGTCGAATAATATATGAATATCAGACTAAAGATGACATAATGCAGAATTTTAAAAGTACTAATATTTTCTTTATTGTATAAATTTGTATCGTTAAAGAAATGCAGTATTCTTTTATATTAAATTTCTTTGGCGCTGATCTGAAAGTGAAAACTGCTAAAAAATTTTATAAAAAGAAATATTTTTGTCTTGCAGTCAATCAATCTTTCCCATTCATCCGGTACGGATATCATTTTCTTTGAATGTAGCAATTATTTAATTGTCTACCAAAACAAGCCGATAATCTTTTTACTCAAATCAAACGCACTATTTCTTAATTTAATTGGGAAATGAGAATAAAATCGAAAATATTATAATAAAACTCCAGCTCTTTGATACTACATAAAATTGTCTTTGATATCTCGAATTGCTTTAGTTTTTTGTCTTTTACAGAAATATCGAATTTTTAGTTTTAGTTTAGTTTTTAACATTTTCGACTGATTGAACAATAGAATTAAATAGAAAGTTTCTCATTGCCCGGACATTTGGAAACAAATCATGCAAACTTTCATGTGGCAGGTTTTAGGAAAAATTCATAATTTTACTATGAAAATTGCTTTTACTTTAAGTGCATGGGGTTTATGCTTTAATTTCGTCGGATTAACATTGTAAAATACTTCTGATAGTATCTTTCAAATTGGCTTGCACTTTTTAAATACCTGTTTCAAATAATAGTTTGAAATCACCTCTTACACAATCAAACATTAAATAAAAAAGCTACATATACATAAAATAGAAACTCTATTTCATATATATGTAGCTTTTTTTCTAATTCTTTTCTAATGTAGTTTCTTTTTTTTAAACTCTATTTCATATATAGTAGAGTTTCTCTATCGAGATAGATAATGAGATAATGAATAAAAACATGTCTCTTATAAAGGTGATGAGGTGAAAATTCCCCTAAGGTGATATAATAGAAGATTAGTTGAATTACGTGAAATATTTCAATAATGTCAAATGACATTTTGGAAGAATTGATACTAATTTCTAAGATATTTTCTATATTGATATTTATACGCTAATTTCCAAACTATCTGTAAATTGAATAAATTCTGATTAATTATATAGAAGGAGGATATGAAACATTCTATTGGTCAGAAAGGTTAAAGAATCATTCAAATGAAATAAACTCAATGGATATTTTTTAATAACATGTTAGTTAAAAACAATATGATATATTGATATTTTGCACGACTTTCTATATATGTTTTATAGTTTATAGTGGAGATAGAAGTATAGAAGGCACCAATTATTAAATACTAATAATGACTTATAGGGAAAAAATCTTTTCAGTACACATTTATATTAGACTAAACAGTTAATTGAAACTGAATTTCTGATGAGGATCGTGAGTTATTAGATCTTCGATTGCCTACTTCAGGTTGCATTGAAGAAAAAGAAATTTTGGCAGTGGCGTAGAAAAGGAGTTCCACCTCAGATGCCGATATCGTTATCTTGCCATATTTCAAGAGTATTGGAACTCAATGATTTAACTTCTGAGTGGAAGGTTAAACTTGTAAACACCTTCAATCTTAATTACGAATAAAAGTAGAAATTATTCGATGGAGTAAATTTTGCTTTTTAAAAGTCCAATCTGGTAGTAAATTTTGGGAAAATTTAGCAAATAGATTAGTATGCATAAAGAAAAAAAACAGAAATTAAAAATAAACAAAAGATAAATAAAAAAATTTATTTGATTTTTACTTGGCAAAAACGAGTGAAGTATTTTAAACTATGAAAAATGACCCATTTTTATTTTTCTGTTATTAGCTTTTATGTTCAGAAAGATGGATTTGCTTTCAGTCTAGTCTTGAATATGAAATTTTGTTAGAAATTAAACTTATTCATGAATAAATAATTTTAAAAAGGAGAATTAGTTCCTTTGTGTCATTTTGAACTGTGAGCAATTTTGTCTTTTCAAAAAGACTACTTTAGAATAGAAATAGCAAATGAAATCTAATTGTAGTCAGATTCAGTATCAAATTCTGAATGTTGTTTAAAAGGAAATTAAAGAAAGGCACAAATCTTTCTTTCAAGGAAAAAATAAATAAATAAAAGCATTCTATATAGGATCAACTTCATACAGTAATACACTTCTTATATGAAATCTCATTAATTTTGTGGACACCGTAATTATTTACATCTTATGCCAATATGTAGCACAGCATCATTAAAAAACAAAAATAATTGCAAAACGTCAAACTTTAAAGAAAAAAACATTTTCAAAACTATAGATTTGCTTAAGTAGACCTCATCATTTAAAATGTTTAGTTCAAAATATACAATCTATTACGTTTTCAGGGTTTTGTATTTTCCTGTAGTAAATACTTTGCTATTTCTCCATTTGGTAGAAGAACAATTCTTTCTAGCAGACGTATATTTTTCTCTTGAAGGCATCCAAATTACTTTATTAACGTTCTTTGTCATAGGAAAGAGGATCGATTGAATGTGGGCAGTAAGTGCCTCTTTCGATTAGCCGGATGGAATAGAATTGAGTGACGGCGTATCTATGGGCAAAATCAAATGGGCAAAGGTGAAATGGAATTTCATGGTTCACTAAAACATGTCTGATAGGAAAAAGGATTGATGAAATCATTGGACAAATGTATCCATCATGCTTCTTATTGTCAATATCTTATTGTTTTAAGACGCGATTGCATTTCTTTTTACCTATGTGGCTTAATTTTAGCATCTTTAGTTCCTCTACCAATTTCCTAATTAAAAAAAAAGAGAATTAAGTAATGGATTTTCACCGGGCATTTGAGATCTCACTTTATTTACAAATTTATATTTAATTAATGTTAGAACTTTAAGATAAACATGTAACTCCGTCTAATAAGGGGATTAAATCGCTTACTTACGGTTGGCACAAATGTTACAGCAGTAGATTTTTTTTTATCGTTTTATACAATTATTGAGTGTTTCTTTCTAAACCTTTACAGTTTTAATCTTCTTCTGCATTTAAACAATTATTTATGCTTATTCACCTTAAAGATAGTTTTCTATTTCTTATTTTTTATCTTAATGTATTATAACATGCGGATTGGATAATGTATTATAACGATTGAAAATCAAAATAGGTCCACAATGCCCATTCTTTCAATGATTTTTAAAAGGAGGAAGAAAAGAAGAAGAAGGAAAAAAAAAAAGGTTTTTTAAGTTTTTCATCCTGATCCTTATCTTAAAAGGATTTACGAAATATCTCCTTAACATTATAGAATGTAATAGATTCATACATAATTAAATGGTGCATTCACGGCTTTGCATAAATATCTATTACTTCCTAAAATCCCATTGCTGATCTTTTGTCTTGCTTATACTGTTGTATAACACGCAGTGAATATTTGATATTTAATTGCTATAAATGATTTTTGTCAATATATTTGAACGGAAAGTTTCTATTTTATTCTTCGTATTTAATTATTCGTATAAACTTCGTATTTAACTCACTTTCAAGTGATGGTCCTTACCTTGAAATGTAAGTTCCAATTTTTGGTCGAAGCTTATTCAATTAAATAACTTACTTATCAGAATAAGTAAGCCATACTTCTATGATGCTTTAATGCATCAAAAATTAATTCTTGCTACCTGTCTTCATCGTTAGTTCTTGCGACCTGTCTTCATCGTTAATTCTTGCTACCTATGTCATTTATTCCTACATTGAAAGAATCTTTAATCAGTTATATAATCGAATACCTTAGGTGCTGACGATTTTTGATACAACAGGTTAAGAATCAATTCTGCGAATTTGTGGACATAATACCATAATCCACAATATTCAAGACTGAAGAAGTCTTTGACTGTTTTAGAAATCCTTGAATAAGCTACATTCATTGAATGATATATATATATATATATATATATATATATATGTGTGTGTGTGTGTGTGTGTGTGTGTTTTATTAAGAAGATTTTACAGAAATTTAGAATTTGAATAAATAACCTTTAAAGTTGCAGAATTGTATTAAAACATGTATTATGCAAATAGGAAAATCAATTTAATTTCCTAAAGAATCAATATGGAAAAAAAATCAGAAGATTTTATAAAGAAATCTTTTTAGAAATAAAAAATGTTGAATAAAAAATATTTGATATTTTCTCCAAGAATTAACATTTGTATGTAATCATTTACTATTTGACTATACAGCGGAATGCCTAATAAAAATTAATAAAAGCATATTTTAAAAACATTTGCAATAATTTTTCTTTAAAAATACTTTGATATAAAATATTACTCAAAATCTTTTCATTGTCTACAACTTTACTTTTAATTAAAATGTGAATATCCGTTGCTCTAAATGATTTTTTTATCTCATAACTTTTTGAAAAATTATAGGTTGCACTAAAGGAATTTTTGAATTCACTAAAAGGTAACTTCTCTGACCAAGTTAAAGATAATTTTTCGAAGAATGATAGGAAAAATAATTGGAATATTGTAACTAGAAAATTTTAGAAACCAAACAGATTTATTTAAAATATCTATAATATTTTCAAGGAGTACAAATGACAAGGTAAAAACAAAATATCTGATTTTATCTATGAGTTATAGTTTCTAATTACTGAAAATTAATTAATACTAATTTTGAATACTTTCAACTAATTAATTTTCAAATACTATAATTATATATTTTATTAGAACTTATATTACTATACTTCAGTATTTGTGATCGAATACAATCCAACAGTAAATTTCAATCTTCTTTAGCCATTAAAAGAAAATAACCAAATAACCAAATTGAAATAATTTTTAATTAGCAGGAACTTTAAAATTGTTTTCAAGAAATATTTTTAAGTATCAAGGAGACAAAAAAAGTTTTATTTAAATATTTATCTTTTCCATATGTCGACATTTAAATTCCATTTGCTAAACCAATCTTGTATGCCATTATGCTGTTTGTTGGTCTGCACAAAAGGTATATAATTTTTACTTAATAAAAAATTAACAATTCAGTTAATTGTTATAGAATCTTCACTAAAACTTTCTTTATGCTATACATTTTTTAAGAAGAAAATTTAGAGAAAATCCATTGAGAAATTTTTATTTCTATTGTCAACCAGTTTTATTTATGTAGTTTAATACAAATGAGCTAATGTTCATTTTTACTTCTACATTAATTGAAAGGAGCATTAGTAAAAGGGAGTTAGTTTAATTGGTAAGAAGCAGAATTTCTTTCTTATTCCTTCAGTTCTATTTCTTTCATTTTCATAGCTTCCATTCTTAACAACTTTTACTTTTATTTTAATTATTTCATTATTTCCTCTGTTCTTATTTGTTTGGCATTTAAAACTTTTAAAATTAAATATCACTTCTGTTTAGTTCTAAAGGTTGAAAGAAATAATTAACGAGTTTATCAGAATATATTTTTTTTAGCATGAAGTTTCTGTAAATAGTGAGGCATTATAGCTGTAGAAGATTAAAAAGTAATTAATTTTGCATGAAATGAAATGCAATTTAAGCATTGTGACATTTATGTTTTTAGGCATTAAGTGCAAATAAATTCTTTAAAAGGATGATTTTTTTTGTGAAATCTTACGCCTTCAACTTTATTTAAAAAATGAAAAAAAAAAAGTAGAAAAAAAATCTAATTTTAGCAAAAAAATATTCTAGCTAATATTCTTACAAATTTGAGACAGTGTAAAAAAAAATGGTTAAGTTAAATGTGTTGAAAAAATTATTTAACGGAGTGCTATAGCATTCCTAGAATTTTTCAAAATAAATGCTGAAAATTAATAGTTCTTTTTTTCAGTTCTTGAAAAAAAAAATGTCGCTAAATTAGCGCAAACAGAGTAAAACAAGAGTAAAAAATTATACACTAGAAAAAATATTTGACATACAAATTTGATTAAAATCATGAAATAAAGTATATTAATGAGCATATATGTACTATTTTTTATTAAAGTGTCCCCACCGTTTTCCTTACTTTCTGTATTAAAATCAGTAAATATATTATAATGGAAACTTTTCATCTGAAATCTGAGGATTAGTGCTGTGTATTACGATGAAACAATTCAATAGGCTTGATAACAAATAGCAACGCTTTATCGAGCTCTAAAAAAAATAGAACCAAAGCATACACAAGAGCAGCACTTGTAATAAACATCATATGAGCAGCAAATCGGTAAAAAACAACTGTAACAGTAAAAGCGGTCAGATAGAACCTTTAGGAGAGAAACGTAGCACAAGTATTCATGCATCTTGAATTGTCTGCTACTTGCAGAAGAGAGGGACCGCACAACTATTCACTCCCACGAATCGTTTGTTATTCTGAACTTATCACTCGCCTGAGTTTTCAATTGCCGATTCGCTACTCAATATTGACTGATTTCAGCTTTGTCTTCCGACTCTGTATAGTTTAAGCGACAGGGCAAAAAAGGTCCTAAAAATCAATATCACTCGCGTCCTGATGGACCTATCGCCAAAATTGCTGTCAATTTCGAAATCCTCTATTTCATCGCCAAACTGCCAAATGATCACGAAGACTGTAGTGATTGACTCAGCGTCCATTCTACATCCATTTTATCTATCTGTAAAATGTCTTCCTTGCCTTGGAACAAATTGCGTTGGGGAAACAAAATCAGAAATTGGTAAAAATATTAAATGGAAAAGGAATACAAAGCAAACAAAACCTCGAAGCTTCATAAGAAATATTACTAAAAGTTAAAAAATAATATTTCATCTGTTTCATTGTATCCATTTGCCTGTTCTGAGAATATGAGTATTCACCAGATGTTGCTTAAGAATAAAATCAATTATAATTTATTATAATCATATTATTACTATGATATTATAAGATATGACAAAAAAGAATAAATTTTATCTTTGCTTAAGTACACTTTTGTAAACAAGAGAGAGGTACACGCCCCTTGGCGTTCTCGCATACTTCCATATTATTCTGTATTTGGTTCTACTACTAATGAAGTTACTAATGAAGAGAATCGAATGTAAGTTTTAGAACATTTTAAATTATTGACTGATAGGAATCCAAAATATGACTCTTACCTAAAATAATGTAAAAATCGGCTTTCAAAATCCATGCAAGTAGTGTTGGAGTTATCACATTAACAAGTATGAATTTACACTATCTAATAAATGATCAATTCTTTAACAGTTGCTCACATTTGCAATTCTCGACATGAAATAATACGCCGAATTTTATCTGTCTAGCTTCTTGGATTTCTGAGTTATTGTGTTCGTATGCACAAGCAAGTGTAGATTAAAAAATACTACTTAAACTTAATAAAATGCTTAATATAATACCTATTTAATGCTTAATAAAAATAGATTCAGTTCAAAATTAAATAGAATTTTAAAGTTAGTCATAGTATTGTTTACCTGAATTCATCCATAAAGCCTGTTGCATTTTGTGTTATTGCAATTATAAGCAGATTGACGGGAAGACATCCTTCCAAAAATTGAGTTTTGACCTCAGGAAGGAGTAAAAAAGTGGAAATTTGTCAAACTTTATAGATCGAATGTTTGAGCAATGGAAAACATTTCTATATTTTGTATGAAAAAATGAAAAAATTCTTGCATCTGTCTGTCTGTCTTTTTCACTGGTTTAAGGCAAAGACTCAACGTATTTTGTCTCAAAAATTTCATTAATAAACTAAATTTAGAATGTAATATCTTCACTCTTCGCAATAAAAATTAATTTATTTGTAAATGATAATAGAAGGAAGCGAGATCGATGGTTCCTAAATATCGACTATATCTAGTGTATTTATTTCTGAAAAAAAAAATCTGTTTTTTTCCCATAATGTATTTTAACTGAATCACTTCTTCTTTCATAATTAATAGATATAAGATTTGAAAAAAATTTGGTCTCCTAGTTCAGTTTGGAGGAATATGAATCAAAAAGTTATCTGGAAATCTTACGCCAAAACAAAAATATCGAAGCGAAGTATTCATTTTTTCCTTTCTTCTAATTAAATTTAAAATATGACTACATAATTGAGAGAATTCCTATTAAACAAATTTCTATTTCTATTCAGTGCTCATTCCAATTATGAGTTAACGTTTCAATGTTGATCTTTATTTATGATTCATTTTTTTCATTTATTGAGTATTAACTTTTAAATGAATTATATCTCTTGTAAAGAGTCAAGAATCCTTTCTTACTGAATTCTTTTTAATCGCTTTAATATTACTCTTTTTTAAGAATGATTCAACTTAACTGAAACGTCATTTTCTTGCCCGGGCTTCTTTATTATAAGTGGTGACTTTATTTTACATTTCATTTTCGCATCAAACTTGAACAAAATAAATGTATTTATTTTATATTGCAAACTGCAGAAAATTGCATAACTTAAGCATTTTCAGAATTTTATTTCATTCGATTTGTTCCATGATTGTATAAAATTTTGAAATTTTCACAAGCTTCTTTATGTACTAGTGTTTAAAAAATATAGCATTATTATATGTACACTACGAAAATAATAAATTAAATATAATTTTTTTATTCCAAGCGAGTGATACTGCCTGGTAATGATTCTGAGAAAAGGTGAATTTAAAATTAGTAAGTGGAATATACACTCATGTCCATAAATTTAGGATAATGCAAGTTCAGATAAAGAAAGAGTCAGAAGCAAAACAACAACGCCTTGAAACAAACGTAGATGTTGTTCCAAAATGACGTCCCGATAGATTTGGCCTGTTATTGTTCTAATTTGAACATTCAGGTCAGTTCTGGAACCCAGAATAATTCCTCCCCAAACGAGAAATCCAGCACCACCGTAACGAGTTCAATGATGTTCTCTTGGTGGTAACGGGTACCTGGCGCTCTCCATATGAAAGTCCGGCGAGAATCAGACTGCAAGCTAAACCTGAACTCGTCGGAAAACATCACACAAACCCACTGTTGCGGCGTCCGGACTGCATGCTCTCTACTCCAGGCTAACCACAGGCGACAGTGAGTTGCAGTAAGTGGAACACATCTGACAGGCCTACGAGCATATAGACTAATCTTCCCTAAGCGTCTGTACACGGTCTGCCTTGAAACTGTCGCACCAGTGGCTGAAGAGAGCTGACGAGACATGTCTGATGCTGTGCTCCGCCTGTTTCTTTTGGCAGTAACTGCCAAATACCGGTCCTCATTCCGCGTTGTAACTCGGGAGCGACCTGTGATGGAACGTCTTCTCACATTAACATCATCTTGGAATCGTCGCCAAAGCCTGGAGATGATACTCTGGCCGATTTCAAGTTCCTCGGATACTTCGAGATTAGTACGGCCACATTCCAGGCGGCCGATAATTTTACCACGTAAAAAAATCATCCGAATGCGTCCTTTGTGTCATAACTATGCGGTTATTGCACTGAAAGGCTTATAAAGCGCTTGCGAACAATTTTACTTCTTTGCCTGTACTCCTTATACATCACTTCTTACACTCTCGTCATTTTGACGTACTATCGGCGTCATCTCGCGGCTTCCTGCAATGTGTATATGATTTTTGAAGATGTGTGTAGTCATTTTACGGGTGATATATGTGTTTTAGAGTTCGATTTACGTGACTTTGAATTATCCTTAATTTATGGACATGAGTGCAATTAAAATAAAATAAATTCTGCTACTTAGTTCAATAATATTTGCATTTAAAAACTTTTTTAATTGAATTTAATGTTTCAGTAAATAATTACGTTCACTTAATAAATCTTTGGAATACTGGAAAAAGTTTTAGAAATTTTATGCAGTTAAAAAAATTGATAAATATTAATTCAATTACTATAGCTGTTGCTATAGATAAATTTTTAGGCCATAATTTTTGGTGTTCACCATCCGAAATAATATTAATCGCTGCTATCAGCGAAGCATAAAGTTTTTTTTATATCGGCAATGTCTTTAAATTGATATTAATACTGATTTTTTTTTATTTTAACATTTTAATTTATGTTTCACGAGAATGCAAATGTACTAGATTTCGTAGGTCTAAAATTACAAAAAGTGAGTAAAAAATCATTACGAAATTCCATTTTTAAAGATATGAAATAAGTCAAGTTTAAAAAAGTGGATAAAAGTGTAGTTTAATGGCGATACTTTGAGTGATGTGTTCAATGTAAACTGATGATTCATGGAAAAAAAATTAAAAATTACTGAACTTTTCTGCTATACCATGGATTTCATTCTTATATTAGAAAGTAAATATACAAATTTTGTTAATCAGTTTCAAATTTAGGATATGTATCCTTCAAAAAAGAACTAAACTTAGAATTCTCAATTTTATATTCAAATACAATCTGGAGCGACTGATGCAAAACTGGCATTCCATATTGTTTCTATTTAAAGCAAATTTTTCTTATAAAGACGAATAGTAGATAACTAATTTTAAAGACTGAGTATTCGAATTTTTCAAAGGTCACTTTAAACTTAAATTATTTGTATTTTTAAAATACGAATAATTTTATGAACTTTCTGAAAACATAAAGTTATTATCAATACTACATCCGTTAAGATATAAAAGATTACCTTAATTTTTTTTTATTTCATGCATTTTCTCTTTGAAAGAAAAATGGTCATCATCTTTGATTAAAATCTGCCTTTGGAAAATGCATGAAGAAATATTTGAATGCTTCTCATCATGTGAGGATTATATTAGTGTGTTTGTGTAAATATTAATTGATCATGATGTGATTTAGAATAATAAATTGTGAGTTAAAGGAAAATGATTAGATGCTTTAATTGAAATACCGAAAGGGAGGAAGAAATTGTTTAAGCTCATATTAGAACTTTATGAAAATAAAAGGAAAAAGGGTTTTTTTTAATTCGCTTTTACGAATAGCAAATTCTGGAGTAATATACATTTTCCCCTTTTTATTTGTGTAAGTAAACTGCTTTTCGAGTTTTCGTGTTTTTTTAGCCAAGTTTTTATTAGTAATGGCATAGTTACATCATGGTCTTTCATACTCCTTTTTCATTATGAGATAAAAATTAATTTTACTACAGTTATAACACCATCACTTAATGTTTGCTATATTTCGAGTAATAAGACTTTTTTAACAGTTATGCTCATGATGTTTCATCATTTCATTATTTTTTCTTGAATATGAGAAATAACGATCATCTTTTCTTGATATTTCATTTTCGTGATAATTTCTGGTAAGCAGTTTTATGATTTGACTTGATGAAAAATTATGGTAAGAGTTTAATATAAAAATCTCAATATTTATGGAATATTTCATTTAAGAAAGAGGGTCCATCCAACTGAATATTTCTATTTTAATTTAATGAGCTAAGTAAAAAGTTCTCTTGAGTATATTTTTGCTCATATCTGAAAAAAGATGCCTTTTTTAATATCACCAAAAATGCATCATTCCATTGCATTCTTAATAAAAAATAGTTAAAAAATGGAATCCATATTTCATAGACTGCTGTGAATTTATAGTAATTTATAGCTGTAAATTATAAGTTTGTATTTTTAGAAAAAATGTGTATGCATTATGATGAATCTATCTATATGAAAATTGGGAATAAACATATTATTTCAATTTATTTTATGCCTGTTAAGATAAATTAAGCAGATATCAAAAAGCTCATTTAGATTTTATACACACAGTATGCTCCCAGATACAATATGCTAAACCAAACCGTGGATTCAGTTGCAAACTCCCAAATATGCTTTATAATTAGATACAGTATTACTTCGATAGTTTGAATTATTATTGATTCATTTAATATCTAAAATTATGACCAAGTCCTCATTCCATTTGCATATGTAAATGGAATAATCAGCACATGACGATGCTCCTTTATCATCACATGGTACATTTTTTGACTCACGTTGCTTGCGTAATATTCCGCTGAGGACTGCTAATGGGGCAAGCGCGAAATCCAAGCCGATGCAAGGAAAATCAATTTGTTAACACTTGTTGCACGATACTCTTCTAAAAAGTTTTGCTTACTTTTAATTTTCCCCGAGCGATTTCACGCACCATTTTGCATGTTTAATAAACTACAGATCGATTTTATGATAATAAAATAAGTGCGTGTTTTGTGTGTTAGCAAAAACACATAATTTCTTTGATTTTTTTTCCAGCAATATTTATGCTCAATTTTTTGCAAAAGTTTATCCTCTCATCATTTTTTATCCATTAGCTTAAAAAAATGACACATTAATGTTTAAGGGAGGAAGGCGTATCTTTTCACGCCATGCAACAGGCAAGCTAACGGCATTCAATTTCTCTAGCGGGAATTTCCAAAAAATCGATTTTCGCTGCCTTTACTGTCACGCACTGAAAATAAGTTACCCTCTTTTTTTTAAAGCGAAATATAGAAATTTATAGTTGAAATTAATCTTGGTTATAAAAAACTCTGCATCTGGTTTTAGACATACTTCCACTTCTATATTGTGAATCTTTTGAAATTGCTCCGCACAGGATGTCCGAAAGAGAGTTGACGAGATTTTAGGGCAATAGAAGTATACAGAAACGAAGTACTTCGTAATAACATAAGGAGTTCGAAATGTATAAGTGATTCTGTGGGTCCTTTATTATTGGATAAATAAAAGGGAAGGATACATTAAATAAAGAGCACCAAACAGATTCAATAGAAAACAAATTTACAATAGTGAAAGGACTAATTTTGAATAATAAAATGCGCAGCATATGTTACATCATACAGAAAGTCTTTTGAATACTGATTTAAAATTTTTTTTTTCTGAAGATTTATTACCATTTACTATGAGCGTCTGTATCGTTATTATTAATGTAACGGGCGTGTTCTTCAATATTAAATTTATGTTCCACTAAATATGTGTCGTACATTTTATCTGGTATATCCTTTTTAGTTTTTCATATACGAAGTGCAGAAGGAGAAAAAGTCATAATCGTCAAAAAACTTTAGCTCGACATTTTGATGAATCTTACAAATCTGAAAAACACATTTTTGGCATTCTGTCTCTCTGTGCATCTGTGAACATGACATCACAAAAAAAAATGCTTTGATCTAGACAAATGAATTGTGATATATAGTCTTAACACCAAATTTATAGTTCCAATGAAACTTTAAGACGAATCTATTTGTCCGGTTATCCGAATATAACTTAATATGCAGCCTATAAAACAAAGGGAGTTTGATGTACCAAATTTGGTACTTAAATCTGATATCTAATGTATAGATAAGTATCAAATTTTGAAATGAAATATATCAAGGGTTCACCGTCTGTCAGTCTATTACTTTCACATGCATGTAAGCGAAATATATGAAATTTAGTACGAGATTTTGCGATTGCTGCGTCAAGCTTTGAAAAAAGCTTCATTTATAAAATATTTATTCTGCGCTTATATATAAACCTTCCTCTCTCCAGTAAAAAAAAAAAAAAAAGAAATTGCCATAAAAATTACACCAACAGACTTTTCGCAATTGTTGTTCAGCTATAGCATACAGCTAATAATTCATAAGTACATTCACTGAAAAGCATTCGAGAATTTTTCTAGGGAACCACTCCCACTTTTTTAAAAAATCTAATTCGCTAATGAAGAGTTTCTTGTCACGCCCCCGACACCATGGTCCAGTGCAAAAAAGACTTGTTTCACTCTTCTTGACACATCTTTAAAATTTGTAGATGACCTTTCGGCTCATCCAGAAATTAACTGAAATATGTGGGTAGGCGCATTGTTTTTAACATATATATCTCATGATTTGCGAGCTATAAAGACACTGTGAAAAAGTATACTATGTGATGAATTCTGCTCATGAACGTTTCGGTGTTATTTCAGCATTTTACTTTCATCTTCATTAAAAAATGTACAATGTGCAAGGTTGCTGTACTAACTTAATATTTTGGATATTTGCTGCGTTTTAATCTGAAAAGCATCCATAAAATCGAACCTTTCAATTCATTCTTATTTTCTTGTCTTTTTTTATTTTGATAAAGAAAATTTCAAATTATTTTTAAAATTTTTTTTGTCATTCCACATTATTTCTTAACGCTCATACAATGTCGGTTCCTAGGTTTCTATTAAGAAATATCGGACACAAAGGTAAAGAGAAATTTTACTTGGAATATTTATACCCTAATTCGCAATGTTACAATGGTTGGAAGCCTAATAATAATTCATCTTTAGTGACTATGGTATTTTATTTGAGTTTTTCAATCATTTTGGTTTTAATTCAAGGGGAAAATATTCAAAGCAATCTTATATTTTTAGCCACAAATATCACTTTTCCTTTTTTTCTGAAGATTGATTTTACAAGTTCTACATTTCCTGTATAGCAATTATTATATCAGACCATTTACAGAAGCTCTACTAGTATGTGTACTTGTGCAATACTGTTCACGGAACTATCTTCTTCTATTCCTTCTTCCCCCACCCAACACAATGATTTTGCATCACTCAATGTGCAGATACAATTCATTCGCTTCCCATAATTTGCGAATAGTAATCCAAGCTGAAGTTCTTATCATGTTAAAAAGATTTTCAGAAACGCTCAAATAAAAGCAGCCGAGCAGGGTCAAGAGCTCGAAGACAATAATTTCAGAAGGAAGGTGATCGATTAACCAATGTTACATAGAAATTGCAAATTTAGAAAAATACTAAGAGCATGAATTAGTAACCGTGATATTTAATTTAGGTAAGCAATAGGAAAAGATCTGAATGGTAATAAATTGAATACCATTCATTTTGCAACAACGGAAAGTTGATTGGCAGGTTTATTATAATTAAAATGTAGGTGTTTTGAGCTCAGTTTCAAGAAAGAACTGGGACAGAGCAACACAAATCATATATGTATGCAATTTCATAGAAAAGTTGAAATGAAAACCGTTAGAAATACGAGTACTAAAAATGGCTCCATTACTTAACCAATCTTGGATAAACGCAATCTTGCCATTAGAACACCCGATGGAGCATGGCGTTGCAATGGGTTTTTCTGATTTGTTCCAAATTTTTGTAAGTGGTTAAGAATCATCTTTTCTTCATCACCGTATATAGTCCAAGAATAATTATTTGTGAAATCTAGTAGAAACTTTGAACAAAAAGTGAAAGACAGGATCGATCTCGTTCTCAAAAAGAAAAAAATACCGAAGATACCTCATATCATCATCAAATGACATGAAAAATATCATTTAAATTGCTCTCAGTCGTAAGAATCATTCTGCTGTTCCTTAAAAATTGCATCCATTCTTTGAGGTGTTTTTCTTGATCCAGTATTGTTGGTTCTAATGCAGGTTGATTTTAGATTTTGATGGTGGTGCATTTATCACAGGAAATCCTCGATTCTTCTTCAAGGAGATATTACTGTTCCTAGACGGATGACAAAATGCTATCGACGCTACTGAACAACAGTTTCCTGCTCATAAAATTGTTCTATTATTCAAATATAAAATATCTCTATACTGGCAAGAATCATAAAAAAAGTTTTATGTTCGAGACATAGAAAATAGTTTCTCTTTTTATGTCCTATCTGCATTCAATCCTTTTCAGCTCGTCTGTATTCAGGTTATTTTTGAAACTTCTGTTCTGAATTTGATTATAGGAAAGAGAGAAAATTCTTTAAAAATACTTATAAGATGTTGAATGCATCTGTTGCTGTTTTCTAAAATGCAAAGTGAACATATGTGGGCGAACAAATGATTCTAAAATTGGATTGAATCAAATGTTTTTATTTCAAATATTGAGATAATTTAGATTCGATTTTCTTCCGATGAAGAGAAGAGTTTTAAGGAACGAATACACACGGTCGCCACGTTTTCTTTTTAATATAATAATGTTTGAAAGATAGGTATCGCATGATGTCTTTTGAATAATGCAAAATTCTAACTGTAATCGAATAATAAAGCTCAATGTGTGTGTGTCGATGTTTTGGCGCTTTATAGGCCAAGCTGTTCGACGAATTTGGCACGTGTATACCTTGGCTAGAAGCGTTTCAACCAATCAGGAACGTTCGAGGCGTATCTCGGTCCCTACTGGACGGATCGGGAAAATTCTCGAAGTTTCGGGTATTATCTATTTTGGCGCCAAAGTCGCCAAATTCGTCGCGAAGCGCCAAAGTCTCCGACGCGCCACACGGACTCCGTCCATTCAGATGACTGTAAAACTTTCTTTCTGTTGATGGAATAAACTATGCTGGGAAGCCGAATTGCAGGTTTGTAACAGGATTTATGATTTGAAAATAAAGTCGAAATTTAGTAGGTTCTAAGACAGACTTAAAAAAAATTATATGTGAGATAGAACTGTAGATATAGTAGTTTCAATAACATGCAGCAAATAAAAAAGAAATCTGAAACAATGCTATATTTAATCGAAAATGAGCGATTTTTTTTTACCGTAAAATTCTCAAAAATAATATTTGATATGTTTATATTAATTCTCTACCTATCCACCCATAGTTTGTTGATTTTTGGCATTTCATTTAAAAAAGGTGAAAACTACATTTGTTTCCAGTGCATTTGAATGAACTCATTTACAAGTAGAATATCCAAACGCATTTGCTGAAGAATGAATATTTCATGAAATTTGGTGTCTATGTATCCAATACTTTTGAAGGTGTGATAGACTCCCGGAATTTAAAGTAGCCAAAATTAGGCATATTTTACATACACTTTAAATTCAAAGCGTAGATAAATTTTGACAAAAATCGTTCACTTATAACAGGTTTAACATATTATTAACATATTTTACAGACACTTCAAAATCATAAAATTTTTATTTATTAAAATAATTTTATCTTGTGGTCTGCTACATTTTATGTAGTTTGAGCTATAAGGTGAAATAATATATATAGGTGAAATAAAAATTAAATGTTTCCATGATTTTTTAAAATTTACTCTGTTTTTCCTAACATAGAAAATGTTGCTAAATTTTCATTAAATAAACAGTTTTTTTTTAAAAAAAGTTTTTATGGATTACGTTGCTTGTAAGACTCTTTTTATGTTATGAAAAATGTTACTTTCCACGTTTATAAATGTCAATTTATTAGAAAAGTTCAGTTTTTTTTTATGGAAAAAAACAATTTATGTTTTAATGAAAAGAAATAAATTCTTTAGTAATATACTCACTTTGAAACATCTGGTTGTGGGTACTAAAGAAACAGAATAGAACGATTAATAAATCCGAAAAGCATGTTAAAAAATACATAAAATCTTTCAGGCGTCGCTCTAAAAATATGCTAGATAGATGAAATTGAGTTTTTTTAGAGAATCATGTGCATGTGCCTCATCTATGTAGGTTTATGCTGTTGACAAAACAGGATTACAGAGGCTGTCGTTTCCAGTATTTTAGAATACAGAAGAATTCGCAGGAAATTTAATACCAAGATATAAGACTCTCACAATAAACATCTCTAGGTGAGGACTATAAGCGTTATTCTTTCATTGTATGTCAGATTTCTTATTGTAAATCAAAATTTAGAGACAATACTAGACTTTTATATTAATATCCTGTTATATACACACTCGAAACATATGTAATTTACGTGGACGTGTCAATGGTCCGAGTATATTTTATTAGCATAGTATATCCTTATTTGTAAAGAAACATAATATTTCTTTACGAAGCGAGATCTACAAACGATATCGCAAATATTCACATCTTTTTAATATCTCAAATTTTTAATACCTAACTTATATTTATTTAGTGCTTTACAGAATATTTAAAGATATTCTTCTTTTTCAATTCATTTTGAGAACTTTGGATTATTCATAGTCGAATAGTTCAATAATATAAATATAAATTGATTTTAAATCTGGTAATTTGGGATTTAAGTCATTTTTAAGTAATTGTAGTCTTTTTAGTATAATTCGGAAATTAATTGAGCCTTTTGGAATCAAACTATATCGATTTTGTGAT
>JAPMOR010062609.1:128465-173433 GCA_026543865.1 Argiope aurantia | reverse complement strand
TCTTATTAGATGTTATGTTATTATGATGCTCATTATGTACTGAAAAAATTCATTCGTTATCAGTACGTGTTTTAATAAGCCATAATTTTACTTTTTCTGTTTTTCTTATTTTGTGTTTTATATGATAATTGAAACTGATGATCTCATTTGTATAAAATATTCTTCTTTATAGCTCTCATTGTTTGATATTTTCATCGATTCTCGGATTTCAATTTTTTAAGGAATGATTTTCAGTAATTAATTAAACATAAATAAACATGGCCAATTCAGCGAGAATTGTCCTTTAAGAATTTAATCTCATTATCATATATTTTTCATGAAATATCTTCATTGTTCTCATTCCCTCAAAATAATAATTTATTTTTATAAAATTGAATGCTTGTTTGTTTGTTTTCCTTTTTCTGAATCTTATATAATTTCAACTTCCTGAGTAATATGGTTTACATGTTTACTTAATATATGGAAGGATTAATTACGCTACTAAAAAGTTTCAATTCCCATCTAAAAGGCATGAAAGATTTCCCGACTTTCCACAATAATTTCAGAGCATATTTTTAATGAATACTTATTTTCATACTATTTGAACATTTGAAAACTTAGTCTTTCAGGAACATCAAGTCACATCACATTTTTCTCAGTTAATTTTTTAAAAAATATGTATTAATTCAATTTTTTGTCAAAATATTGAATCGCTGTTTAATCATATTTGTCACTTTTAGGAATTGTTATAGTAAAATTGCTTTCTTTGGCATTTTTATTTTCGCTTTTATTGCGTAGAAAAAAATATATAAAAAAATTAATATGCGTGAGCAACAAATTGAAACTAAACATTACCTTTTAAAATTGTTGTAAAAAACAAATTGTTAAAATTGTTTAAATTAAAATGCTTAATATAATTTTGCTACAAATTTTAAGACTTTTAAAATTTTTGGTGCCTGAATTTCATATCGTATGTTTTATTTTGCTGCTCTTTTAATTAGATTTCATTGAATAAACTTTTATTACTCCAGTTTCAATGTTATTCTTTTTAAAATACGTAAACGGATTTTTTTTTGTCTATGCATGTTCTAATCATTTATTTTTTAACTTGATAATATCTAAAATTCAGGTATATTTTTTTGTTAACTTCTGCTTCTATATTATCAGAATTCTGAATCCAAATATTAAAATTCGAATTATTGATTGAACATAATAGAAAATTTGAATACTAAAGCTTCTAAAATAGGCAAATGTGAATTGGTTTATTAAATTTGCACTAGGTCCAAAACATTCCTATATAAATAAATATTTATTTGCATACTCTTTGGCATTCTTAAAGATCCATGTTTCATGGTATTCATTCAATATTATTTATTTTGGTGTAACCTAAATTTGCCATTGTTGGAAATCTGATTTAATTGCAGTTCATTTAAGAAATCTAAGTTTGTATCCATACGAAATGAATTATTAAGTATATGAGACTAAAGAATCCTAAGGTTGATTTTTCTTTACATTGTTGATCCCTTAAATTAAAATTTAATCTCTTAAAAAGCTATTATCGCCAAAAAATTTCATGTCCCTTTTACGGCCAATTATATGTTGCCAAGCCTTAAAGTAGGAACTCCAAGTAATCTTTATATACTATATGCGGTAAACATTGAGACTAAAAAAGTCGTTTCCTCTGAAAACATTAAATTAATAATGAATTAGGGTTGAGAGTTTTGAAATATGTTGAGAGCGTTATAAAAATTTTATGACATAAAAGTATAAGTGTTTTGATTTTTTATATATATAGAAAAAAGCGGATTTTTGTCATTTTATATAATACACAAAAAACTGAAGGAGAAGTAAAAGAATAAATATACGAGAAGTAGCAAACATTGTTTTAGTATTAAATAGCGTCAATGACTTATCATATTCGCAAATGAGAACATAAAAACTTCATTGTCTAATATTTTCTTTGCTTTAACTAAAAAAATATCACTGATAAAATAAATCAGCAATTAAACCGTCTTAATACTAATGAACCCTTTTTGACCGTAAGTGCTCAACATCCAGACGAGGGGAGAACTGTGACGAGACCCGATTCTACCAAATTCTTTTCCTTTTATGCAGGCCTGGTGCATTTAAAGTGTATTAAAGCTAATGTTCAGAGTCAAATGTTTTCACGCTAGTATGGTGTGAAGATACGGAAAGAAGGATGCCAGATAAGGTGTCGCTTTTGTCATATAAGCAAAGTTAAAAACATCGGTATTTCAACACCAAATTATTAGTGTATTGTTTTAAGAAAAGTATTAATTCAAGTAATGTTATTACTTTTATTAACTTAACACTTTTATTTAACTTGATGCAAATAAATTTTTTAATGATTGCAATTTTCCATAAATTGGATCCTTCATGGACGATTAATAGAAAACACCAGAAGCCGAATTAACAGGAAGCGTCTCACACTCAAGGTTTTTGATGTCAGACATTTTTTTGTGATAAAGTTCGAAAGTAGGCCAGGCATATAAAAAGTAAAATGAAATTTTCTTACGCCGTTACAACTACAAAAACATGTTTTTATAGATAGGACATATTTTGACATCTAGTTTACGAAAAATATAAAAGTATTGCGACAATATCACTTGATCTAGCAAAAGGAGAAGAAGAGATAAATATATTTCCCCAGAAAATTCTAAGGCCAGCAAATTTGCTTAGATCAAAGATAAATTTAAAAAATGTTTTTTTAACTGAGAAAAATAAAGCCATAAAAGTGCTTCAGAAAATCTTATTAGTTCACTTATAGGGACTGTTTGGTAGACTTAATTATCGATATGTATAAGATATAAAAATATATTCATGACTCAGAAAGTTTTTATGGTTCGTTTGTTATTAGTCACAAGCGAAAAGTGAGAAGTTGATCTCAAAGGAAAATAAGCACCGTCTTTCGAAATGTTTTGAAATACCTGTTGTATACATCAAAATGTTTTCTTGATTTATATTAAGTTAAACTGAGAAATATATATAAAAGAAATTTTCATGAAACAAATTTTTAAAAAGCAAAAAAAAAAAGGGGGGGGGGCAGAAAAGTTATCAATTTTTAACTTTTAGTATGCTTTTAGACACTTTTATTTAACTTAATTTGATTCATATTTGTAAAGGTAATAATTTCGAAATTGAATCTCCACTCATTTTGATTTGAAAAAGATTTTTGTAATATTGCACATTTGTGCGTAGTTGATTCAAATGTTTCATTAACAAACCTAAACTCAACATAATTTAAAGTCCATATTTCCATAGATTTATTTAAAATTATTTAAAAAAATAACAAGATTAAGATAATTGTGAAAAATTAATTGCAATCTTTTTTTTATTTTTAACATTTACATATATTTTAAGAAAAAAAATTTTCAAAAATCGAGATAAAAACTTTTTTGCAGGCGTATATTAATATATTAAAAATATATATAAATAATTTTTTTAAAAAAATCACATTCTTTTAAAATCACTTTAATTTATTTTCTGAGAAACACCTGTGATAATGGTTATTTTTCAATTTAACTTTATTAAATTGTTTTCTGGATTGAACACCTTTTTCTTTTACATTGTTATACGATAAAAAAGAAAATTTTTCATTTTTATATTGAATTTTTTTCAACAATTATTTGATAATTTTTTTGCTTGATACTTTTGCAAGAAAATCATGAAAGAGTTTTAAACATTTTGTTTCCTTCTTGAAATCAGATTTTCAATTTTGTTGATGTACTAAATTTTCAATTAGCTTTGTTTATAAAAATCAGCAGATTATCCCATTTTAAAGAAATTTAATTATTTTGTAAAATAAAGGCTCAGACAAGTTATCTGAAAGATAATGGAATTCAACGAAGATTCATAAAAAGTGTAATTCCAACAGTTTTCTTCTTAACTGGGTACCAGGTTTTGAATAAAATATAAAATATTGTGATTATATTATATTAGGAACTTGCATGTATTTTAATCAAAGACATATATTGATAAACATGTGAAGTATATTTATAAAAGTCAAGGGTTATGGGTTTTAACAATTTACTATTACTTTATTGTTATCATTTTGAAAGTTTTACATTTAGTATTATTGAGTAATTCAATGTATAAAGACCCCAATCACGGAAGGCTTCAAACTGCATTTTCGACATTCATTGCTTTTTTTTGTTTGAGTTGAAGAAGTCTGCTGCCGAAACTCATCAAACACTTTTAGAAACTTATGATGATGCTACTCCGTCATATCCCAATTGTCGGTTTTGGTTTCAACGATTCAAGAGTGTTGATTCGATGTCAATAACAAACAACGGCCCGGAGGACAAAAAAAAAAAATAAAAAAAAATAAATAAAGACAATTAATTGCAAGACTTATTGAACGAAAATGGGAAAAAGCTATTTTATTGATATATATTGCACCCATTTATCTTAATAAAAGCCTTTTGAAAGTGAAAAAATGATCCAAATACATGGAATCAGCTGATGTAGTATTATGTGAAATCGCACTGAGCGCAGGAATATAATCTTGTAATAATCCTTGTAAACCACGTATTAGCAGGAAAAATAAAATCATGAATTTCTTTATATAAAAGAATTATCTTTTTAAATGCGCTATCACATCAATAAATACGTCCCTAATTTTTGTGATTATGCATTATTTAAACCAAGCAAAAATGAAAACAATATAAAAGCTTTTGCGCAATTTTACCTCTCGTACCTCGTTCAAATCTCGAATCTTCTTCATTTATCAAACTTATGCCACTGTTGCCAAAATCCAAGCGAAAATAAGAAAGGTGTGCCAAACCTTTTGAAAGGAAAAGATAAAAAAAGATCCATGTCTGGTAGTAGACGTGATGCCTTCATTAGTGTGCCCCACGGAGCTATTAATACTTTCGAGATAACAGTATGAATCTCTTTTCTTGGTGTGAATTGCATTTCCCCAATTTCGTTTAACTAGAACATTTATTCTTGCCACATTCGTGATAGGAAATGAGAGTTATGGTCTTTTGTTATTCATATTGGCGGAATATGACTATTGATTTCTTAAGCTTTGCATTTAGGAAAAACTGCGATTTAAATTAATTAAGTAATGCAATGGGATAGGCAATAAAATACAGTTAGTGTGATTTTTCAATTTAAATGAAAAATAAGATGTTTCTATTTATGATTGATGAATAATATGCTGACTGTTATACTCAATTTTCAATATGATGAATTACAGGAAAGATATTACGCAATTATTACCCAAAATGCAAATATGAAATTAATCAAAAAATAAATTTGAAATTACCCAAGTATTTAATTTTATTTAATAGGCTATGTAATGGTACTATTTTTAATCATTGTTTGAAACCTTAACTCTATACATTCCAGGTTATTTGAATCGGCGTTTTCTTTTAAAATTATAAATCTGTATTTTATTATAGAATATTTATTTAGTTATTGGTCTTATCCATAATGATAGCCATTGTCGAATATAGGGGACATTTTCCTAACGAAGTATTTCTGCTCTGTTCGTGAGCACATACCCTGTGCTCCTGTTTGCAAAAAATAGAAGATTCTACGAAAGACAAATCAGGAAACAGTATTTTTGACTCGTTACTCATTTATTCAGATAGAGCCACGCTTTATTTTTATACCATTTCCGATAAGGAGTTCCATATCATAGTTACGAATATTTTTTAAAGACAATAATTTTTTTTTCTTCATATACTACTAATTTCGCAAGAAACTCGTTGGGACTATGCGTGATCGTTAAAATAAATTTGCCCTGCTTTCCTCGTGAGCTACTGATCGCTCACAGTCCACGTGAATGTCTATTTTTCTTGACTGCCAAGCAAACAAAAAATCTTTTCTGCATAGCTTTCAAGACGACGGGAATGCGCTGCCATCTGGGGTTAGGAAGTGAACTAATCATCACGACATCCTTATTTTAACGTCTATTGATTAATTTTTAAAATGATACTCAATAGATGACAAGTAAGAAAATAACTTTTTTTATTTAGTAACGAGGAGGTGATGAATATGACTAATCTCAAGTAAAAATATCAAAATCAGATAAGTTTAAATTTTTCTGCAAAAAAAAAAAATTACATTAACAACACGTTGAAATAATTACCTCTTAACATGACTATGTTAATTTGTTATCATTTTTATAGCAAATGTGTCCTTAAATGCTATAGAATTAATTAAAAGATTTTCTTTTGCTATGTATTATGCAAATAAAAAGACTCATAGTTCCTAATTTCTTCTTGATGTCATAAGATAATCTAGAAATCTAAATAAGATCCAAACAAATTTATTGAGCTATGTAATCATTATGCTGAAAGAAGTTTGATACAAATTAGAACAACAATTTATAATAGGATTATTAAGCCTGCCAATGAAAAGTATCTTGCACTTCACTTCTTTTTTTATTAAATTTCATATTTTTTTAAACAAGTTTAATTTTACTTATATGCAGCTTAATGTTTTTTTATCACCTGAATTTGAATAATTATAAGATGCGTGTAAGTTAAATTAAAAATAATAATAAAAAAAGTGAATAATTTTTAAATTTAATTTTGATTAAGCTTAAGTAATTAAAATCTATCACTAATTAAACATCCGTTCCCCCTTATTTCAAGAGATTTATTTCCCTTTATTATTGTAAATTTATTGCACTAATTATTTAAAATTTACTTGAGAAATTCAAATAATTAGATGCAAATGTGTATGTTTGAACTGTGTTTAACAGTTCCCATCTTCAAAGTTACACAATTTAAGGTAGTTATTGATTTGAAACGAAAACTTGTTGAGAAATTTAATTCTCTTTAATACACGAGTTTTATATCTTGAACTCTTGCAATATTTTAAAGAGAAGCAATTGAATGTTTTTCTAATTTCTTCAATTAATTAGTCAAAAACTTTGTGCCTGAAAATAAAAATAAAAATGAAAGAAATAGACTTTTTTAAATAAAAAAGAACTGAGTTTGGGTACACTTTAATTAAAAATGCAAAAACACTAAGCGATTCAAAAAGAAAAAAAAATTAATATATTGATTGTTAATGAAGCTTGTAAGTTTTGGAAGTTTTAATTGAATTATTAAAACTATTTTTTTACGAATTTATTCGAACTTTCTTCATTAAAAAATATCGATATTCTTCAGAGAATGAAGAAACCTTCATATAAACTTTTTCAGTCAGTGCAATTAAAAAAAAATTACCCAAGACACAACCATTGAAAGTGATGAACTTCAAAAGATGGTAGTTAAAAATGTAGTATTCACTTTTGAATAATCTATTAAACTTATATAATATAATAAAATTCGCTATTTAACTGCATGATGAGAATTGATTATAATTGATTGAATCTATTTTCATTAAAGGAAATATTTTTTTAAAAAAATTCGTCAGGTATTTAAAAGTTTTAGAAAACAGATTTAAAAAAATGAGAGCGAAAAGTTGTGGCTATTTCTGTTATTTGTTATATAACTTTTAATCTGCATTTTTATAAATCATACATTTACTAGTAAAGTTTTGGACTTATTTCCTAATTTTATTCTAAACATGAAATTTTACAGTTTTTTTTATTATATTTTAGAAAATTGCTTTCCATTGATAATTTTACATATTTAGAATAAATCAATTATAACTATTCTCTAGACATTTGAAAACAAGTAATCTTTTTAAATAAAGTAATGGACATTACAATAAGCCATGTATTATGAAAAGAAAAAACAGCAATGAAAAAAACCTTTTTCGTTACTTTCTAAATGCATTCGTAGCAATCATTATTAATGGCCTACGATGCCATTAAACGTAGATATTCAAAGTTTATTGAGCTCCCACCCAGCTGCCTTGTTAGTCATGCGTTTTCAAATTGCCATAAGAACCAGTTATGCACATTGTTCATGATGGTACCTGATAATGCTATTTGATTCCTCAGTAGTAGGAAAATTCAAGCTAAATGCTACGGCTTGTAGTTTCTCTACAGAACCTCCTCTATTATTTCTGCTTTGTACTTGTGCTGCTGTATTTGCATGTTATTGTTGAATGGTTTTATAATCCTAACTTTGCTAAAAATGAGTGATTTTTTTTTGAGATTCATTTGTAAATAATAATGCACGAAATATTTAAAAAAAAGAAAAAAAACCCATCTCGCCAGTGGTAAGTATAGTGACATTTTAAGTATATTTTCATGTCTCGTGAGAATTTTCGTTAACTCATTATTGAAAAAGTTTCATTGAATATAAATAATTTTACAAATATTCATTTCATTTTTAGATAATTTTTGTTGATAACTTATTTTTATTTTCAAAGTTAATGCAATCATTTTTTTACGAGCAAAAATAATTCACATCAGAAATTTGTTCATGTAAACCGGATATGCTTTTCCATGCAACAAGTATTCCTTTATTACTTTGAAGAACCCTTTAGTTTTAAATGAATCTTTTCATACATTTGATTCTTCAGTAATATTCCTAAAATTTCTTGGAATAACAATTTTCGTTAACAATCTACATTTCGTCTCGAAGTTAGTTCATTCGTGTTAAAATTTCTGAAATCTGAAACTTCTGCTATTCATTAAGAACGCTGCTGATTCCGTCAGTATTCAGTTAGAATTGTAACATTCACCGTTTCCCATTACTGATAAGACATTGTGTTGTACTGATTCATTGTGTCATCGCTGTTACTTACTAAACTCCTCGAGATAGCCAGATGGTGGATCTTTTCACCTGGGTGGTCTCGCATCTGTTCATTAGCGACTACAGTTAAAGACCACATATGAAATTCCTTGTCCCAGAGGTACTGACAGTACCTTCAAAGAGAAAAGGGTGTTCGAGCATCTGGATGCTAGATGTTTCTCTTTGTGAAAGGAACTTCCCACGACCCTCTGGCGCCTCTGAGAGAGCATATGGCTGAACTCCGATTGGCCGAAGGAGAACTCAAATGATCAATGTAAATTAAGAGGCGGAGATTGTCGCCGAAATAAAGCGCGGAGATTTTTTTTTAGAGAGGAGAGCCACCATATGTTACAACTGCTCCGGATTTCACCACTCAGCCAGGAATTGCCATATCAAACCTCGATATATTAAATGCAAAGGAGATCACATTACCCGGGACTGCCACATAAAGGAAAAAATCGAAAACCCAGTATGCATCAACTGTAAAATGACCGGACACCTTGCAGCCTGGAAAGGATACCCTGCAATCCCAAGAGCCCAAATTCCCATAAAAAATTACCCAAGAAGATCCTACGCAGATGTTACTACAAGAAGAAATCCCCAAAACAGCGAAACTAACCCCCCAAGAATCCCAGAAACCATCTCTCAAAGTCAAAAACGCAGCCACTTCAGCAAGCGAACTTAATGACATAAAAGAAATGCAAAACCACCTAAGTGACATCAGAGAAATCAAAGAACTCCTAATAGAATTTCCAAAACATCCTACAGGCCATCAAACTAAGTAAAAAAGCAAAAAACAAGCGGGAAAAACTACTCATCATTCTAGACGCACTCCTCATTGAAGACCCTACATCAAACTGACCACGCCCACAGCCGAGGACAAGACTCCCGATTCGCCCGCCCCTACAGTTCCACAATACTACATAAGGCGATATTTTCTTCCACCTAACTTCATTCAAGACCTTTCCTCACTCATGACCAAACCACGTCAAAATGATCCCCAAGTAATAGTCGATCGGAGATAGTGCCCTCTGGGCGCCGGCGCTCCAAATCTTTTTCCTTGTGTTAGAGAGCAGAGAAGAAACGAATTGCAGGAACTGATGGACTACGCCCACGAGTTTGGAGTCTGAGAAACTACCCCTGGAATGGTCGTGTTGACGAGATAAAGAACTGAGTTTCAAGAAAAACCTCCGATTTTGATTGTTGTACCTCCTACTACAGGTGTAAATATCTATTTATTTAGCCAAGATTAGAACAAGTTGTCCTTCGTATATATAGGGCTGTAAAATAAAGAATTGTCTGGAAATTCTGCTTCGTTATTTGATCAGTCTAGATCAGGACATTACAGAATCAACTTTTGATAAACTTAACATTTTAATATGAAAATAAGAACTTTTCAAATTCTTACGCTTATGAGATATTGTATAATAAAATTAATGCAGACAAGTAATGAGTTATATGTTTGCATTTCAATGCTAAATCGGTATTTGCCTGCTATCATTCGACAACAAAAATGATCTTATTTATACAAAGTCATTTTCATGCATTGGAATAACATTAATTACTCATAAATCTATTTAAATAATTTTATTTAAGGAAACGTTCTTCTTTTTTGAAACAGAACATTTTAATATATTTTCGTGCGTATTTAAAATATTTTCTAACAATCACTTCACATAAAATTCAAAATTACAAAGGAGGAATAAGATTCTACTTTGTCATTACTTTATCAAAAGGATGCATCTTTCTTGAAAATATTTACATTAATGTTCGAAACTCTCCGAATGTGCATAAGAGCATTTGAAAATATTCCTAGATGAACAATAAGGCAGGACTCCATGAAATTGTAGTCTGTGTTTGTCGAGAATTGTCTTTCTAGAATGATTGTCTTGCAAATGAGTATAAAAGGACGAGACGTTGTTTATTCAGTACTAAAATTCTGCGCTACTTAAACTTCTAAGATAGTGGCTTGTATCATTCGAAGCTGATCGGATGATATCGAAAATTCGATTTACTGAAATATTTAAATTTAAAAAAACTGAATTTAAAAGTAAGTGCAGAAAAAATATTTTTAAACAAAAAAGGGTCGTTATGAGTTTTAATATTTAACAAATTTACTTATAGATAAGAAATGAATAAATTAAGCACCAGCGATTTTAAGAAAATAGGCAATATAAATTATAATTACAAATTTTCGTCGCCTAAAAAATTATAATTTTAATAAATAGGTAATAAATAAACCATACTGTGTCTTTTTAAGCTACAAATATGCAATAAAACTTTAAGAAGTATCATACAATTTATATCTTCCCTAGTTAGCACATAGTAGTTCTTAAATAAGAGAAGACTGCTTTTATTACTTTTCACAGCACTTCACAACACTTTCACAGCATCGAAGTACTCAAGTGAAGAAAGGGATTTAAAAATTATTCATCGATGATTACTCAAATCACAAGGTTGGGGCACATATAAATGAAGAAAAAAATTAGAAATTCTTTTCATAATTGTTAGTTATCATTTTAAAATAAATTGCATAAATTATAATTATAAAAATATTTTTTAATTATATTAGCAAAAAATTCAAAGCATCAAACGTTAATTTATTTGAAAGGAATTATTGATGAAATCAAAAAAATGTTTGATTTAAACGAATTTAATTACATAGAAATGTGCTTTTTATTTCAAAATATTTCATAAATTTATTTTGTACATAATATTTTATGGAATTACTAATATTAATTAAATTTGCATAACATGTTACATTTAATGGAAAACTCTATGAATTAGATTTAAAGCTTATTCAGATATATACTGAGATATCAATACTATACTTTAATTTTTAGAATTAAAATAATATATCCTGCTAAAATTTTTCCACAGAATTTATTTATGTACATTTTTCTTGCTATAGGAACCAATCATTCTAAAGTAGTTATTAAATATTATTTTGAGACTTTCGCCAGCCAAAGATAAGTGAAAAATAATAAATCCTCTTTCTTTCTGGTCGCTTTTAAATTCTCGATTTATCTTCTTTTATCTGGTAGTAGGCACGATGCCTTCACTAATCAACCCCAAAGGAACTATTCATACTTTCGGAGTGACATCACAAATACATTATGTTGATGAGAATTACATTTCGTTGCTTTCGTTTAACTAAAATATTTATTCTGACTACAAACTTGAAAGGAAATGAGAACTGTAGTCCATTTTACTTACTATGGTGCTGAAAGATAACGGCTATTTTCTTTGCCGTTCATGTATTATTTTGTAATTCTTTAAAATAGAATGAGCCTTTTAATATGCAATAGTATGTATTTAATGCGGCTTTCCAACTTTATTGTAAAGTTGACACGATGACAATTCATAAATAAACTGGAAGAAGTTTTTTTTCTTTTTCTTTTTTCTTTTTTACAAAGTGCTTCTTAGTTTAGTAATTTTAACTTAGGACATTTATTTGCAATCATTTACAGGAATTTTTTTTTTCCAATTTCGTCATTTAAGTGTTTAGTAATGAATGCAGTAATGGCATAGCTGAAAATTCTCTGTCAATAAAACTACTCATCTGCTTTGAGACTTGAAATACACAAATATCAAATAATATGAAATTTTAATAAAAATAAAAGATACCCAGTTAGAAATAAGTCACATGATCTGGAAAGAAATTTTGCAAAGTTTTCTTTGGGATACATTTAATTTATTTTAGAAATTCTTATTAGCATAATTCATATAACATTATTTTTTTCACATCTTATAATAAGTCATTATTTTCTTGAAAAGCGCTGTTATATATATCAGGAAACTCATTTAAATATTTTTTAAACATCCAGATATCCTTTCACATACATTCTGTTAAGCTTATTATAATCTATGCATAGCTTCAAATTCCAATATACTTTTATGAAAATAAATTAAAATTATGCGGAGATGAAATTTCAAGTTTTTGTGTTATTTTGCTATTTTGAAGGAATTTAATTTGCTATTTATAATGAATTTAAAAAATATTCAAGTATTATGAAAGTAATGAAATTATAAAAGTAGAAAGAAGTTCTACAGTGCATAATTTTTGCTTGTTTCTAATCTGGTAAAATGAGATTAAATTTGTTTGTAGAAGTTCCTTATTAATCGACCTTTTAATAAATTGCAATTAACAAATAATTATTCTAGCTAAAAATATTTTCACATTAGAATTTCCTTTTAAGAATATAAATACACAAGTGCTTCTTTTCTTTCTGTTATGCTTTTAAAATTGCTGCTATTTCATTCTTAAATATTTATCCTCGAAGAATTTTGTAGAAACAATAAATTCATGAATATGGATTTAGGTTTTTAGAAAAATAAAATCTTTAAAGAATCCAAATAAAATCCTTTTAATTCATCTAATTGAGTTTATTTATTATACATCTTCTAGTAAAAATGCATGCATTTTCAGTAAGTAGAAAGATATGGCATAAATCAGTTACTATTCGGAATTGAGAAGATTTCAAACAATTTAAATGGAAAATAAATGTAACATCGGTTTTAATTTTTTTAGTCTGATAGAGTTGGAAAATATTAAATTTAGAAGTGTTGACGAAGTTTTAATAGGAAAATTTTACTTTTGTTGAGCAATTAACAACAACAAAAAAAAAATGATATTGAGATGAGATTCAATGACTATAAACTTTTTATATGATACATTTCAATTATATATATATATATATATATATATATATATATATATATATATATATATATATATATATATATATATATAATTCGCTCTCCAGAAGATTGATGGTTTCAAAATTTTCTTAGGCTCCGACAAAGGGATAAAAATCCCTAACACTTACAACATTCTTTTAAATATAACTAAGATTCCCGTTCCCTTCTTAGAAGAATATTACTACCAGTGATGTAAGACGAACTTTAATCTTCCTTTGCAGCTCATTCTTTTAAGAAAATAATATGGAGTGAGGATGGAGGATACGTCTTGTGAAGAATACGAATTAGAGCCAAGTTATTTTTATTCTTTCCCTGTAATGAAGAACTGGCGTAATGCCAAGATAAGAGTTCTCGATTAATGAAAGCCTTCATTATAATGAAATTATTATTATTATAAGCCTTATTCATTATTATTATAAACCTAATGATTATAAATTTATCATTATAAATACTGTGTAAACTGGAAATTGATTACACTGAAATTCTGTACAAGTTAAATTGGAATTGATTATACTGAATTCTCTACGATGAGTTGATGAATGGATTCTAAAGATATTAAAAATTATGTATTGTTATTGAGATTATTTAAATGTATAAAACTTCATAGTTCTAGTATCTCAAGAAACATGTGAAAATTTCACCTTTAGAAACACGAAGCTAATTAAGTTAAATAAAAAACGTGTAAAAAGAATTTTTGGAAGTAAACCGAGCTCTGTCCTAAGATCTCGAAGAAAATTTAATAATTATAAAAATTAATAATTAAAACAAGTTTAGGAGTTCAATTAAAAAATATTCATGAGAGTGTTAAAAATTAAAATATTTTAGATTAAATAATTAGAAAAAACTGTGAAAATATTTCTTCAGAACAACAAAGATGATTTTATAGGTTGGATGAAACCTTTGTATTTCTACAATCTAGAGAGCTAAATAAGTGAGTATAGAAATAAATAAGTAAAAAATATCTATTTATGCAATACTCATATAATGTTAAAATCTCAATTTAATTCTCTCATATTTGCTGCAATACGAATTGCTTGCAAGATTTAATAAATTTTTACATTTGCAACAATTTGATTTTTAATGGGAGAATATATCTCTGCAAATTAAAGAAATTATCCAGATATCTAACTGAAAATACAAAAGTATTATATTCGATGGAATAACAAAAGGATTTTCTAACAATTGTAGAATAGATTTTTTTTTTTTTACTTTCCCTTTTACAAACTTTGCAAAAAAAAATCATTGTAATAATTAAAAAATTTGTATTCGAGATTTTTTCAAATCTTGTCATTTCCTACCTCTTTGAATCCGTAAAAGATACTTTTGAAATTATATGTCTGTCGCTCTCTGATCATGGTAACTTAAAAACGCCTTGCACTTGACAAATGGAATTTGGTATGTAGTTTTTACATCAAATTTGTAAATTTCTGTAAAAAGTTTGAAGAAATTGAAGTCTTTTTATGTGAGAGTAAGTGAAAACAATACCTTCTGTCGGCGCTGCCGAGCTTTCTCAATTTCGATTTCTCATCTGAGAAAATAAGTAAGGCAAAGACTGCCCTTTTCATTAGCAAATGTAAAATAAAATAATTAGTATGACACCAAATTTAATTTTTTTAACAACATTTAATTGACATTCATTTAGGACGACACATAACGCACAAAACAATATAACAAAATTTAATACAAGAACATCAATCCTCTCTTTTTGCACCGTCTCCTCCGCCGTTCAACTTCTCCCCTCTCTTCCCTTCAGTTCGTTTTCTGATTCTCATCATCAGCAGCGCCCTCACACCTTCAAAAGAGCTAAGTATATAATTTTAATTATGTAATTAAGCATAAAACTATATACCCTATTAGTTCACAAATTGACTATCTATCAATCTGTACGAGAGTATGAGGTGAACACGATAATTCAAGATCGAATTGAAGTCGATATTTTATTAAAAACTCATCGGTTGAACTGGGTTTCCAGTCTGAAAACTCTCAACCAGGACACTAATACTTGAGCAACAGGTCTCGAGCATTGAACCATAAAGTCCCGTTCCGAGGGCCTATTGGCTTTACGGATGTGACCGTAAATCTGCCACCTGACCCATCGCAGGACCACTCTCGCCTGTGGACGTCAATCGGGAGCTTTCCGCAAATTTTCGGTAAAATGAACAGACATCAAAGAACCTCGATAAACACAAGAGAGGGGAAAATGTGCCTGTCTCAAGATGAACACGGGCTGTCGGAACGGCACTTAAAGCGGCGGTCCCACGACCGGTCCAGACGGCAGCGGGCCACGCGTTCCCCCCTTGTGCCCTTCTTGCGGTGTTCTGGGGTGCTTTGATGCCTCTCTAGTTTACCGACAAATTGTCGGTAAACTGGAAAAACTTCAAAACACCCCAGAAAACCGCAAAAGGGCGCGCGTCCGTCTGAAGATTTCTCCGGTCGTGGGACCGCTACTTAACAGAGATGTGCGAACGGTCTTTCGAGAGACTAACAAAAGCAAAGAAAAAAAAAAGAAAAGGTGGACTTCCTTTTTTTATGGAATGTAATGTTGAATTCTATTTTATCGATTTCGGAATAATTCGTAATGTATATAGCCAAAAACAAATTTAACAAGAGACCAAGCAAATTTTTAATTCCTCACTTATCAAAGTTTATTTTCAAGGTTTTACAAATCGAGAAGATAAATGTGCGATTAAAGAATAAAAAATTGAAAAAAGACTCAAGAATCTGTTTAATTTATTATTGCTATAATTAGGAATTTTTTCCATGCTAAAGTTGTTCATCAGAGCATATCTTAATTGCTTGATTAAATTGCCTTGATTTTATTTTTTAATAACTTTTTGAAAAGACTTTGTCAATGAACACGCAGCTTCATAAAAGTAACAATTGTTGTAAAAAGAAATTTTTGTTTCAGATTTTGAATAAAACGAGCTCTTATATATTTTTAATTAAAATGTGGGAAGATTGTATAATTTAGAAAAAAAAAAAAAAAAACGGTACTTATCTATTATTTATTATTGAAATCTTTGAAAGTTTTCGTATACACTAATTGAAAGATTAAAATATTTTGTATTTCATGAAATGCTGTAATTTTTAAGGCTTGAACTTTTGCTGAGTCATAACAAACTCTCAGACACCCCCTTCCGCAAGCATATGCATTTATTTATAAAGGAAATACTCAGGCTACTAGAAATAGGATCATTCGTATCTTCTTACCTACCATTATTTTATACGAATGACCATTTTTTCTCCCACTATTTTACTGCATAGTAAAAAGACAAGGCTGTATACAGATATAATTCATGAATGTAAAGTTTCTAGATATCGTAGCATGAACATAAAGTAATGTCAGGTTTACACTCGACCAGCTATAAGATGGCCAGTAGGCAGCTCATGAGTAGAGAGACTGATTTATGTTTGCCACAATTTCATAAAATAGATTCTGGCATTACATGCTTGGCAATAAATTGCCATTTTGGCGTACCTGAATTATTCTTTTTCATTGCTTATCGTATTAAAATGATGGATAATGATAATGGTTAAATAAACATGGTTAAATAAAAAAAAAGTACCATCATACCTAAATTTGGGAAACTATAAGAAAAGAAATGGCAAATAAAATGAAAAAAAAAACATAACCTCGCATCAGAAAGAACAAAGAGCAAAAAACGTCGGAATAATCTATAATAAATGATCGCTTTTATCAAGCCAAAAAGAAAAAAAAAAAGAAAAAGAAAAAAAAAACAGCCAAATATTACAAACGCATGCGCAGTAAGAAAAAAAAAATATATATATAAATAATACAGTAGCATGTTGTTGTCCGCCTCGATAATTACTTCCCATCGACCAAACAGCATTTTTCAGCCTTATTACGCATGCGCTGCCTACTGGCCATTTTATAACTGGCCGAGTGCAAACTCGGCGTAACGTTAGCTCTTTCACTGTAACCTAAAGGGATCCATTGATGATTTTTTAAAGCGCTTGTCAGAACAAACACTTAAGTTTAGCGCAAAAGAATTTTTTTTTTATGTTAAAAAATCGTTGCAGTTTATTTTTGATATTCAGTTTAAATGCTTTTTTGAATGGAATAAAATGTTCATACTAAGCAAAGCCCTAATGTAAACGTTATTATTCCTCGGCTCAGAACTGGTTCTCAAGATCACGATATTTGCCTTGCTGTTCATCTGAATAAAATCAGGCAGGAGAGATTGAGTGATAAGATTTAAAGATTTAGATTTATTTCAGTAACATTCTCGGAAACAATTTAAACAAAGTTTATTTCTTAATGCTTAAAAATTTGTCGATAATAAGTAATTTTCTTTAAAATTTCGGGCCTTCTTTCCGAGTTCGAGAGATCTTTTGTTTTTTTTATCATTGTAAAAAATTTGAATCACTAACTTTAAAGACAATTACGAATATTTCTTGTCCATCGTATTCGATATGCGAAAATCTACCTCTAATGGAATTTTCATGTAGATTAATTAGGAAATAGCACTTTCAAATTACTATCTCGAAGCTGCCCTTGAAAAGTATAAAATAGTGATGTTCGAAACTTCTTGACTAAGTCAGAGTTTTCGCAGAAGTTTTTTTTCTTGTTTGAAATATTATTGTATTTAGAATATTTTGTTAAATATGTGTAAAAAAATTCAAAATTCGCAATTCTTTTAGAAGTACGGTTATTGAATTTAACAACATACTGAACATATGAATTTAACAATATCATTCTCCATGTCCATTAAGTGATTTTTATTTGTTAAAAATATATGCAAATTTGTAACGTCCTAGGAATTAGTTACTGGGCAACAATTAAAGTTGACAACCTGTTTATTTTTCTACTATTCTTTGAAGTATAAATAAGATTTTCTCAAGTTGAGGCAAATAACAGTTTATTTCTATATTAGAACAATTCTATTTGAAAAGAAAATCTAATTATATACCTCACTTGTTCAATTAAAATAGTTTCATCAAGGGAGAAATGTTAATACTTCTTAATTAAGGGAAGAAAAGTGCGGATTGCCATGATTATGCGCCATATTAACAGTTCATAAAGTTCTTCCTCAGTCTTCGTCATTAGAGTTCGGTATTGTTCAGAAGACATTTGAAATTACAAAAGGGAATTGGGGGATATTTTATGGATGGTACTTTATGGAGAATCCATGGAGTTACTCTCGTTGCTTCCAAATATATTAAGAGTGGGACTCGGCCTTTAATTTGTTGAAAAGGACTTTAAGACGCTGAAATATTACCCTTTGATTCAATTAAATTTCCATTACATCAAACACGAATATATATTGATAATATGATAAGTATCCAAAAATTAATTGTATTGAAGCTAAAAAATTCCAGGATTGTTAAATTTTATTATAAAGTTTAGCATATTATAATGGTTTCTGAATTATTGATCATCATCTTAAATGAAATTATAATTCCATCTGTACTAATAGTACGGGTAAAAGTGCGTGTATTGCTACTTTACAGGATATACCGTTGGATCTACAGCAACGAAACTTGGCACAAATATATTTTGGTTGGTGGAAATGTGCTTCCTCGGTTGTTTTTTTGAGGGGAATTTTATTGGAATTAATTAAAAATCAAGTAAAATTTTGGCGTTTTTCTGAGAATTATTATTGAAATTTTTTTTTACACTACTTAAAATTGTTTTTAATTGAAATTAAATTTAAGATTTTTCTTTTTAATTTATAACAATTTAACTATTATGAAAATCTTTTCTAATTTAACTATCATGAAAATCTTTTCTGAATTTTTCTGTTTTTTATTATTGATCAAACTTCAAAATATAGTTAGTTATCCATCAATAAGTAGGAAAGAATATAAATTATAAAATAATGTACAGGGTTCGAAACAACAAGATGTTACAACAATTTATATCTCTCTTTTATGGGCTAAAAAACTTCAATTATATGCTGCTATATGTTTTTGTTTCCATTTTAAAAATAATTGTATTCTATTTTCCTCACAAAACGTGAAAAAAATCGCTTCCAATTGATTAGTGTTTCTGTCGGAACAAGATTGATGACATAAAATAGGTTAGTTTTAGAATTATTCTAAACAATTCCTAGTCTTATGTATTTTGTTTTCCATTCTATTATAGCTGCATGATTCATGGTGTAGACTGTCTTATTTATACAGGAAACAATTTGTAATTAGAGGATTATGTTTTTTTTAAATGCGATACAAGACAGGCAATGAGATAGAATATCTTATAACAGACAAGATAACCTCACCTTCAACTGGCTATTCTGACAGCCCGAAGACACGCGGAAAAATCTGAATGACCGGACAGCCGCAACGGCAACACTGGCGAGAACTGTAGTTGAGTTCTAAGGGCCATCATCGGCAACTGTACAATCTTTCCCTTGGGAAGTACATCCCGTCATCGATGTGAAAAGCTAGACCTTCACTTTTCTCTGTACCCACAAGGGCCGCGGGCACAAAAATGTGCCCCCCCCCGTCTGGCCGCACAAACGCTGGACGCGCGATCGCACCTCAGGAGGAAGAGGGAAATTGTACCCAACTCTCAGGGTAGAGTGGGGTTACATCACAGTTGGAATAGTTAGTACAAAGACTGGTGGAATTAAGTCAATGTTTTCTTAAGCATTTTTCAAACGTAATATCACATTTCATGAGAGTATATGTAAGTGGATAGCTTTTCATGTGAAAGGCAATGCAGAGATTACATCAATAATTCAGTGGCTTTCAGATGTTTTTAAAGACACTAAGCTAATATTGCTTTCTTTTGATCTGCTTGTTGTGTTTCAATGAGTCTGAAGCAGATAGTGATAAGAGAAAACTGCTAATAATGTTTAAAAATAAGTAAATAATAGTAATAAAAATTAATGAAAAAGTACCACAGAGAGAGAAACATGGAAGAAAGGCTCTTGGAAATTTGTTTCATCTAATCATTCATATTTCTTACCAAATGTCTTTGAATGAAATATACAATGCCACAAATAAATTTCCTGTGTGCTTGTTTGATATATGTTAAATGAACACATGTTGTGTGCAACATTGCACTTTTAACTATTGATTAATGAGTGATTTGTATAAAAATTTAATGTCCATTCAAGTCACTAATTTTAAATCCAGAGAAAGTAAATGCAGTCAGCTCTGCCACATTATTACAAAATGAACACAATTCATGAATGAATGCATTTTAATTACAAACACATCATTTTACATTTAAAAACAGTAACAGAGATTCGCTTCAGAGAAAAGCAGGTAACTGTGCAAAAGACAAAACAAAACATGAATTACAATATTTTAAATAAATAGGATTCCTGCGTGACACAATGAGGAAGACATAGTTGCAGTGATTTAATTTTCTGACATGTTGAAATTTACATATGGTGACTTGTACTCTTCGACTTGCCAGTCCTTTCCATGGTTAGGAAAGTGACGGTAAACAAAACGGAGAACTAACGTCGTTTCGATCTACTAAACCAGAAGATGATCCAACATACTAAATCAGTCTGGTAAGCCCGTTCAGTGGTCCGAAACAGGTAGGTCTGGTATTTTCCTATCCTCCCACTCATAAACATTTTTGCTTTTCAGAGGTAGGTAAGAGACGTTAGTCACTGTCGTGGTCAACCTCATGCTGTTCCACATGTTTACTACCGTTTTTGTGTGCCACATGCCATGAGCATATATGTTCTTGTGCGTGGAAACATGCAGATGGAACATCTTTGGGTGGTACCATTTTTTATTGGTAATATTGGATAAATACTGAGATGAAAACGTATCCCAACCTCTCTCCAAATCAACTGGCGTTGGGAATCGCTTGTAACATCACGGAAAGAGACCGTTTCGGTGGTCCTGGAGTTGTCGTCTGGGGAAGCATTATGATGAACGGGCGGACTGAACTCCACGTTTTCGACAGAGGCTCTGTAACTGGAGATCGCTATTGTCAGGAGGTGATCCTTCCCCATGTGCGTCTGTTCCGAGGTGCCACTGGATCAGACTTCGTTTTTATGGATGACAATGCACGGCCGCACAGGACTCATACTGTTGAAGAGCTCCTGGAGAGTGAAGATATCACTCGAATGGATTGGCCGACGTGCTTCCCTGATTTAAATCCGATAGAACATGCGTGGGATGCTTTGAGGAGACGCCTTGCGGCACGATTACATCCTCCTGGGAACACCCGACAACTTAAACAGATGCTGATTGAGGAATGGGCACTCTTACCTCAAGAACTGTTGGACAATCTGGTGCTGAGTATGGGGAGACAGTGCGAAGCAACCATTGCAGTAAGGGGAGGGCATATCCCATACTAAGGAACATCTGCTTGTTGTTCTTCCTCTTGGACAGGCAATCATGTGTAACGATACTATGAGTTCAATAAAGCCTTTTTTTGTTTGATTCCATACTGTATGCATTGTATTCATTTCTGCGCAACTATGCTTTCGTCATTCTTTCAGAACAAAATGCTGTATCTCATTTCTGAATTTCATGTCTCTCAGATGATTTCTCGTGAAGTTATGGCAAAAAACATACTTGTTGCTTATGTTTTGCACACCAGTGTATATATAAACATAAACTATAAACCAATAACAAGCATAAACTAAAGACTTATAACAATCATAAACTATAAAGTATTAACACAAATAAACTAATCATGAAATAGCACAGATAAACTATAAAAAGAATTTAACAGATGAATAATAATCAGCTACATCACAGGGTCTTGAGGGATGAGACACATTAGAGTCAGTGCTGACCCCAGACGTCAAAGTTCGACGGAATGTCCTGGAGTCAACACAAACGCGCACAACACACAGATAGACACACATTAGATGTCCAGGTCGTTTGGTGGCTTAGGTGGGGAAAGATATTTCCTAAGGTCCACACCATCTGTGAACTGGCGATGACCGGTCACATGTTCCACGTATATGTCACGGAATCACTTAATACAGTCACTAATATAGAGTTTGCGGAATTTGTTAAGATAGCCCCGCGACATAAATTTGGATAGAAACTGGTCATTTTCTAGATCCCAAGCACCCAGTGCACCAACCACAATTGGTATTATTGGAGCTTAAAGACCTGTGTATTTCTCGAGTTTGGACTTCTCAAACCCTTCCATTCTCTTCACAAATGGAATCTTAAAATGAAGACTGTTACCTGACTGCACCACCAGGTCGGGACGAGGTTGTCTAGGTCCACACTTTGGTTTTCGGATAGAATCGTGCATCTGGCAGCGAGAGCCTTCTTCAATCTTGCTACGATGGCGTCATGCCGGAGTTGCCAACCTCGAGATCTACCTCTGCTATGATTCAGAACGTGAAGCAGAGTCTCGATGACAGCTTCGGTACACCTTCAACATCATTTATTCTTTTTCCACACCTGGCTTCCACTGAGGGGGTGGAGATACAGCCTTGCACGATGAATGAAGCACCAGTCAGCAAAACGTGTGTACATCCCATGAGCAATGAAGTGCTAGCTAGCAGGTGACTGCGCCACACACTCCATTGCCTTACCTTGACTGGGCTTGTTGATCAACGTGGAGGAGCTGCTTGGAGAAGATGATTTTACGCCTATGGATAGAAATGAAACGTTTCGTTGCACTTCACACATTTGAATTGCGACATGAACCTCAAGGCAGAATCTGTACTTGCAGGTGCTTGAGGACCAGGGCAGGCAGATTCTGACGGGCTCTTGATCATATGTACTTCCTCTAGATGAAGTTTAAGTGATACTTCGTGAAGAAAGAGCCTTTTCGCAGTAGTGACACTTTAGAGACTTGTTTATTGGAGTCAAAGAAGGGAAAGCTTTGACCCGTGGAGAGCCGTTTATCACGCCCGAGATTATACTAGCCCATTCAGGAGGAAGACAGGATCCTTGGCAGCTGGGCTGCCACCTAGGATGACCACCTCCGGTGCAATTTGTTTGTCAGGAGATGGGGACAGGAACAGCTGTTCTTCAAGAGGTTGTGAAGGAGAGCCTGGCCTATACGGTGAGACCACTGGAGGGCAAGGAGGGAGATCCAAAGATCCCAGGGAAAAGTTTGGCATCTCATCCGGGCACACAGGAGACGAGTGTTCCTGGAGGCAGGTATCCTTTTCTGTGGTTCCATCCGTGCAGAATACAACTTGGGGGGGGGATCCCAGCTGTAGCAGAAAAACCAGGCGGAGCAGAGCGTGATACAGCGACCACAAGTATAACAATTTGCCCCTCCAAGTCTTTAAAAGGTACTTCCAGAGGACTTTTCGAGAAACTAGTAGTGGATATAGAGAACTCTTTCCAGAGAACTGGGCATCGGTTCTCAACAGAGGGAAGTTTGCCCCTCATGGGGAAGAGGATGTTCAAAGAGTTTCTCCACCGACAGATAGACTCCAGAATATTTTCAAGGATATTGGTGACTAGGGATGTGCTTCCAGATGGGATGGAAGGAGGAGCCGGGAGACATGCACATGAATCCTCTGACACCTTGGCAGCAGATGGAATTGTGCAATTGAACCTTGCATTACCAGAAGTGTTATTAACTTTCTCCCTTTTATTGGAAGCTGTGCCTCATGTGAAAGTGGAACAGGAGCCCACCAGAGTTCCGAGCGATAAAGGGACAGTGGGGACACTTCATGCCTGAAGATGACTTCTGGATATTAGTGGAATCAGAATTCCCCTCACAGCAGTGGGCAGTCAATGAGACAGGAAATGTGAAAGAAAGTCCACATTTATTACATTTATGCTTTGGAGAGGAAGGAAGTGGGCCGTTGTCGCCAGAGATAATAGGCACCATGTCACATAATGCGTTCGCACATGAACGTGGTTGGAACGATGGGCTTGGACGAGGAGACAGATCTTTGCAACCACCAGGTCGAATTTACCAATTAGTTTAGTCTTCGCCACTTGTGCAGGTTCTGCACGACATTTATGGCCGCGGAATGGGGCTTCAAAAAAGGAGGCACCACAGGTCGAGCAGTGATATCAGACATTAAGCTGATAAGAATAGATGTCTGACTTGAATGTTTGCAAACACTAGAGCATGGGCTCGTAGCATGCGTTAACATAGACAATAAGGTACCACTAGGATCCGACAAGCGGAGGCCCGCTTCACTTACGTCTTTCATGCGAGGTTTTAGTTTATTTTATGAGACTTCGTAACGTGTAAGACAGCATGTGACTGTCTACTACGTTGACTAACGTCTTTTACTTTACTGCTGAAACAATAAACTATATATAAATTAAACAAATATAAAGAGAGATCTTGAGATGGTCTTTGAAAAGATCTTGTAGATGGTCGAAGACGGAGCGATCGGTCGCCAGTTGTTGGGCAGTGAAAGGTCCGGACTTCGGCTACAGAATGGTGGTGGATGCCTTCCATGATGGAGGGATCCTCTGAAAATGCAGACAGGCATTCAAGAGGGTGCAGAGTATTTCGCTGGATTCGGCAAGGACCTCCAATGGTGGTACGTCAGCCTGTCTGGGCTCGGAGCAGTGTTCTTAGAATTTTTAATCTTCCTTAGTATTGGGTTGTTCGGAAAGTAATTTCGTTTTTTCTGTGGAAATGAAAGACAGTTTTCGTATAATAAACAAATACTTTATTAAATTATATATTGGCCGTTCTGGTCCAACACCTTTTGCCATCTTTCTGGTAGTAGCCTCATTCCACGCTTATAAAATTTTTGGTCTTTCCTGCCAAAAAACTGATCGAGGTGGTTTTTGACCTCCTCATTTGAGGTGAAGGTTTGAAAGTCTAAAAAATTTAGTGAACCAGTTCTGGCACTGGCGTACTGTCAACACACCTTCTCCATACACATCGGTCCCTTTCTTTCTGGCTTGAACAGCATTCTTACCCTTTCTGTAGTAAAACAGTAAGGTATGTCGAAAATGCTGCTTATCGCTCTCCATATTTAAAAGGGCACCAACCAAAAACTACTCTCAAAGCATATAAAAATTATACGGATTAAATGTGAAGTTGGGTGCAAAAAAAATACAATTAAATCCTCTGTCGGGAAAAAACGAAATTACTTTCAGAACAACCCAATATTTCTACAGGGAAGAAGGGTCTGGTGAAGATGTCTTCTCTAGCCATGTTGGAAGGAGTGTAGAAACCAGGTGAAAAAGAGGAGCTACCCCAGGCGTCCATGAAGTACTCCTCCGGAGCCAGAAGACCAATTTGGCATCTGTCCCCGTTGGAGTCGTTGATTTCCCGGATGGCTCTCCTTCTGTTCCTCCTATACAGCGAGTGACAGGTGCAGGGATCTTCTATGTGAACCGCCTATACAGGTCTCCTTTCATTGCTTCCACTGAGAGCAGGGCCGGGCAGAATGGCGGATTATATCTCTGCAACTGCCTGATAAGAGAGAGAGAGAACAGAGATACAGGAACGCTTCATCAGTTGCCTCACTCTCAATGAGCTGATTCACTTCCCTTATGTACGAATCGAGGATCCCTCTCTCTGCCTTCTCGTTGCTATCCGGTGGCGTAAGGACGCCCAAAGGTGCTCCAGAAGTTTGGTGAGCAGACGAGGGAGAAGCAGGGGCAGAAGAAACTGGTGTTATCTTTCCTCTTTTCATTTGGAGCTGGACCAGTCTTAGAAACCTTGTGCTGTATGTGGAGGTGGAACCGGAGCCCACCAGAGTTCCGGGCGATGAAGGGACAGTGGTGACACTTCTGGCCTGGAGATGACTTTTGGGTATTCGTCGAGTTAGGAGTCCCCTCACAGCAGTGAGCAGCCAATGATACCAGGAATGTGAAAGACAGTCCACATTTATTACATTTATGCTCTGGAGAGGAAGGAAGTGGGCCGTTGTCGCCAGAGATAATAGGCACCGTGTCATACACTGCATTCGTATAGGATCGTGGTTGGAATAATGGGCCTGGACGAGGAGACAGGTCTTTCCTTTTATTGGCAGCTACCAAGTCAAATTTATCAATTACCAGGTTTGGCCTTCGCCGCTTGCACAGGATCAGCATGACATTTGTGACCGCGGAATGGGGCTTCAAAGAAGAAGGCACCACAGGTAGAGCAGTGTAACCTCCTGTCGAAAGGATCCTTCTCGTTTGGGTCCATGGCCCTGACGGTGGATGGTGAAAACATGCGAGTCGCTCTCATGTGGACCTTCCAGAAACAGGGAGACGACAACACTGTCACAGTAGTGGCATGTGACTTTTCCTCCGAATGAAGGTTTGGAGGGAGGGGGGGGGGCATGCCAGATCCACAAATCGTCCTGACGATCTCATCGTAGTCTGACGAGCTGTAAGGAAAGGATATCTTTGAACTCCAGATTGGACAGCGTTGCATAGAAGTCGTGTGGGATCTAAATTCCTGCCACGCCGGTGGAGGAGACCGAGACTCGCTATAGCATGGAGACATAATTTCAATGATGTCAGTAGCTAGCTGCGACAGACGATTCACAACCAGTGCATCAGAAAAATTGGTTTCTCCAGGAGCACTGTCGTCTGGAACAGAAGACACAAGGGAGACAGATACCGGCCGGTTATCCTGAAGTAAAGGCGACGAGTGCTGCTCTTCATTATTCTTGGCTGTTAACCTAGCTCTTGTCCTCCGATAAATGGGTGAGTCGGAATGTTGGAGGTCGGTTAGCAAAACTGAACATGGCGTAATTCTAACATGGCCAGAGGAAGCAAATTTTTCCATATCGGACACGGCACGAAGAGGGCTGACTGGAGTCTTCAGGGAAGAGCAATACTGGAGTGCAGGAAAGTTTGGAGTGTCTCCGCGTCCAGGGAATTGCCATAAGAAGGCTTGTCTAAGACTGACCCATTTTCTTTCGAGCTGATGTCGACTTCGGACTACTTATTTGCATGAGGAATGGAGGCATAACCGGTAAGAGACTTGTAACAATCGGTGAAGAATTCACCGAAGTCGAGTCCACACAAAGGGGGAAAACGACATTTGACAAAATAGCCGCTCTCAGGGGGCTGACTAGAGATGCGGTCATGTGACCGTCAGAGTCCGACGGAATAATATTTGTAGACATGATAGAAGTCGAGGTAAATACAAGGGTAAACGAAACAGAGAAGCAGAATAGGGAAGCCCGGATGAGACACAGCGAGTGATAACATTCATGCAAATCCGTTGTGAGAAATACAGAATGCAACAGAGGCACTTGTGAATGGTGGTGTACCAGGAAGGTTACGTACAGAGACCACGTACCTTGCATAACTCAGCCTCAGCAGGAACCCTGAAAAATCTGAAAACTTGTGAGGAGAGAAGCTGCAGTACTTGACCCAGTTAAGGCAAATTAATGTTTCTGTGAACAAAAAATAGGAAGAATAGGATTACTATTCAGAAGAATATTATCGGAGGGTGACAGGGAACTAACCTTCTCGATCTAAGTTAAAAAAAACTAATTTGCTGGGCAATTAAAACAAAAACAGTTAAAACCAAATAGAAAACTTATTTTGTGGGATAACAGAATAGGAATAACATTAGGAAAATTTATGACATTTTAAAGGAAGAGAGCAAATAGTTAAGGGAGGCAATATTACGCGTACACCAACATTCCAAGTGACTACACGGAGATCTCTCAAGACCGATCATCATGGCACCAAGTAAATCAAAAAAATTAATTAAAGAACTATTTTGTAAGAGTTGCAAGTTAAGATTTCATGGGAGAGAAAGAAACAGCAGTTAATGCAAAGTATTGGATTAAACAAAGAAAAACATTGACCTAAATTCGAATTAAGAAACATTATTAAAATTTCAGAGGTGAGAGAAAAACATATTCAAACAAAGCAAAAGTTAAATTAAAGAAAAACTTTTCATTACAGTGAGTCAAGCTTTAAACGAAAAAAATTTTTTGATAATGTTTGAAAACAAAAAAGAAGGCTAAAGTGTTAAAAAAAAAAATCAAAATCGGAAAAATAAACCAATGAAACAATAAACTATTAATACCACTGACAGGTGAAGACAAATTAAAAGGAAAAAACAAAACAAATAACTAAATATTACTAATAATACAAATTAAACAGATGAAGTGAAACAAAGAGTAGGACACCTCATTATGTGGACAACCCTTAAATGAGATAAATCTTAAGGTGGTGAAACATAAGCAAAGTTAAAGAATGGGGGGGGGGGGGCAAAATCAATAAATTAATAAAAATATAAATAACACTGACAGGGAAATAGTGCACTCAATGCAGAGATCAGTTATGTATGCATGAATAGTAAATATAGTCAAAAAGAGAGTAAAACAATGTATACATTGAAAGTAAAAAAAAATATTATGCAATAAAAATAAAATTTTAAAAAATCATAATATGATCACAGAAACCGTAGGACACAAATCAGTCAAAATAAAACCCCCAATAATAATTAGTCATAAGGGAAATAAAAATGCATAAAACATAGTACCTATTACCAATAAAACAAAAATAAAATTAATGCATGGATAAAAAACACAAAAAATAGAAACCGGGTTAAAGAAAAATCAATATAAACACACTTAATGGCATAAATCATGTATCAGAATCACCAAAACAGAATCAGTTTGGGAGCAAAAATATTCCGAAATAATCAAAAAAGTAATAAAAATTAATAAAGATACATAAATAAATAGCAAATCAAACACATGTACAGCAAGGAACGGAATAAGAAAATTGAACGCGAGTAGAGAAAATAGATTTCCAGCGCTAAACATATCAAAACAAGTCAGATGACAGATTTGACAGCTCGCGAGAACACGCGGTCAAACTTAAACAAGCAGAGAGCGGGGGAGGGAAGCACGCGAAGCCCAAAGCTAATCGTTTCGCTTATCAGTAACATCCGCTCTAAACTGAAAGACCATGCTACGCTATGTTTGGTCATCAAGCGGTGAAGACGCAGATCCAACATGATTAATTCCATAGCATTGAAAGAAAACTGAAACCACTCCACTTCCATTAAAAACATAACTCGCAATGATTTAAATGTAAAAACTCTACGTTATTAACCAAAATAAAAGAGAAATCAGAGCATTTAATCGATTTGCACGCTGCCATTAGTGTTCACAAGTGAGCACGGAAAGAATAAAACATTCTTCATAGGCAATTAAACTTAGGAAATCGATTACAAATTAATACAAAGCACATTTTAATAGTTCTAGATTAATATTAGAGACGATTTAGGAATATTAGGGACGAGGAAAACATATTAATAATTAATTTCAATTGCAATTTGCTATTTCCGGCTCGGATCGCCATTATTGGTCCCTGTCGCGTACGCGAGTGAAATTGCATACAACTCAACTCCGGAGTTTCTTGTCCTAAAAGAACAACTACAACTACTACTCTTTCTTACTTGTAAATAATGTGAATAAAGAGTGTTCGTTATGCAAATACGAGTTTTTCACTTGAAAGAGTAAAAGTATCTTTAATGTAATTAAGATATTATTTACCCTTAATTTAAAGGTGTTCACTTGTGATAAAAGATCTTATTTTATGAGTCAAAAAAATCTGATGATCCAGCGTTTTTTAGTAATTTGAAGTTAGTTTCGGTTTGTGTATTACTGAATGCTGGTGCAACAGCCCCCGCGTCATCGGAAAGGGATAACTAATCTAAGGCAATCTGATTCCATCCGTCTCAATACACAAAATAACCAAAAAACATCGATACTAGATTAAATGATAGACATGTAGGATAGAAATAAACACAAAAATAAGCAATTATTGTGAAAATAACAGCACTAATTAGTCGCGATGCTTTGAGCATCGGCGAGACCACGTACTAAAATTTACACATAAAAACACTAAAAGGACACATTGAATCAATTCAAAAATCAAAATTTTTACTACCGGTCGATTCCCCGGTTAAAAATACAAACTGCACAAATCATATTTAGGAATTAAACATTAAATTTAAGCATAAAATAATTAAAAAATTAGGTCCGTTTACTGATAACAACTGAGCATATTGAGTGACGTCAACATAGTGTCGTTACCTAACGGACAGCACATAAATACAAAAATTAGCATAACTTCCGATCTACTGCACCGAATTACACAAATTTTGTACCAAAATGATCGGAATCAGGAGTTGTCTATGAAAATAAAATCATTGTGTACTCACCCGTCATGGCTCTCGATTTATTCTAATCCAAAATCATTCCTATGGGAGTTCAACATGGAGGGGAAAGAAAAACATTTTTTGCACTAAAAACACAATTTTCACATAAAAGTGGATTTGAAGGCACCAATCGACGCAGAATATACTAATATACTCCAGAATAGGGATCCAACAAGAAACACGCATTTTTGTTCTAGTGGAGGGGCTTCATTCCAAGCACGAAAATGGCAAAGTCCGCATTTTTTTCCCAATTAACACAAAAAAAAAAAATTAGCTGGGCCGCACACAAATTATATGTAAATGTGCATCTCGCTTAGCTGCACACGCACATACAAAATTTATCACTCTGGCACCAAAAGTGCCGCACTTTTTGGCCCAAAAACTAGGAGCTCGACAAAACGCGACTACACTTTGATTTTGGCCAAAAGGCCGAGAAGCGATAACGAATTTCAAATTAAAATCAAATTTCAGGGGAGCCACATCATTATCTTCTCCTCCAAAAAAAAAAAAAAAAAAAAAAAGGCTTCTGGCCCCATCTCGCAGAGACACAACTTTCTTCCTGTGGGACACGCACTGCAACTGCCCTAACTGCTCATTTGGAGAGGCAGCACGTGGTATTACAACTCATTGCCAACATTTAAACAAATATCACTGAGAAACAGGCAACGGCACAGTTAAGGAAATGATCTGAACGCTGATCTGATACATTAAAATTCCTTTGAAATCTACACAAAAGGGAGCTTCTGTATCACAAATACAATTGTAAAAGTTATTTATTTTTTATCTCGGTTTCAAAAACTTGATTCATGTGTTCGGAGAATAGCGTTCAAATGGAGCTATAGCATACCTTGTAAATATTGCCATTTGGACAGAAGTACATTAAAATGGCAATTTGATTTCGTTAAGTACATAAAGCAAACATGCATGTCATGTAGATGAATTATCAGGAATTCATTGCAGACAGAAAAAAACCCTCATCTCAAATTCCGATAATTATAACCAGAATTCAATTAACAGCTAACGAAACATCTGGAATTTCCCATAGTTAGAAAGATGCAATTACATTTCATAATAACAATAACAATAACTGGAACAACTAATTTGTAAGAAAACAGAGACAGCAAATGTTTGGATAATTCGCTGGCAACCCGATTCGAACTGACAACCTGCCTGGTTACGAGTGTAGCAAAAAAAGCTGATCAAGCCACATTTTCACAGGTAAGGATAACAAATTTTGCTACAGCACATATACATTTAGTGTAACTGAATTCAGGGAGTACAGTCATTAAATGAAAAAAGTAAAATAAAATTAGGAAAACAGTCATACCAAGATCATCCAGAAATTCCCGTCAAAATTCACAGTAAAACAGTCAATGAAATCTGCATCTCACCATTCGTCACTAGATAACATGACTGCATTGTCCAAGAAATTCTAAAAGATATGAAGAAACAAACAAAAATTTGATTAAACTTTCTTTGAACTGAAATAAATATACTTAGAAATAAGCTCACATGAGAAGTTGCTCTACTCTAACATAAAATTAGTTAAAAGTTGAACAACGGAAAACTACTTATCAATTGACTTGAGTTGAACTTATAAACCATAATTTGGTTGAAAATTCCTTAAAAAGCACATCAAAGAATTTAGAAAAGTGGGAGAAAAAAAAAAGAGGCATATAAATAACCTTAGAAATTCTATGAAGTTACAGGCCAAAATAATTTATGCAGCAATACTGAATACAGAAAAAATAACTCAATTATTGGTGACCTTCAAGGGGAACAACATTAACTGACATGAAAAATTAGCTTTAATATTTGTAAAAGTAATATTATTGTGGAATGAAAATGCATTTGTAGGGAAAGACGACAAAGTTAGCTACAAAAAAAAAAAAAAAGCATCATGCCGGAAGCTTTTTATCTTCAATTATGAAACGCCCCCCCCCCCCGGGTATTTAAAAGACAAGATAAATGAGAGAGAAAGATTAGTTGCCCAGATGATTCGTTTCTTGTAATTGTGCATCACTCATGTAGAATTCAATGTAGAATTCTTTGCAAATGGTTTTTATGAGTGGTAGAGTTTTCTGATGTTCTCTGTGTTTTTTAAAATATAGATTGAAAGCTTTCTTTGGTAGACAGGACTATATTATGGATTTGAAATAGAAGAAGGAGAATTGTCTTGTTCTTTTTTTTTTCAATAATATAAATCGTTCCTAAAGTGACTGTAGATATAGTGCTTGGTATCACAACTCCTTTTCTTCACTGATGAAGTGGAATTCAAAGTAGTTCACTTCAAAACAACATTTCTTCACTTGAGGAAGAATATTTCCTAACTTTAAACATTTTGAATTTTCGTTTTAAAGAAGATCGCCCATCAATTTTTTTTAATTGTTAAATATCGATGTTGACATTTCTTAAAAAGAATTCGATTAAATGTAGGTAGTCAACGCATACTCGATGAGATGAGAGCTGAATCTTAGGAAATGACCCGTTTTCTAAATGAACGCACGAATGAAATCCATCTAAAAGTACTTTAGTGGATAAAATACGATTTATTTTCATACGAAATGAATGAAACGGTATTAAAACGGTATAGAAACAGTATAAACTATCAACCAAAAAAGCAATAATTATGAAATTCAATTAAAAGTCAGTATTTCCTGAGCCAAAACACTGTACAAACAAAAGATACACTGTATTTAGAGAGCGATAATGTTGCTAGAACTAAAACACAAATGAACTTAATCAAATTAGAAATACATATTAAATTAAATTAAAAAATAGAACAAAAAAAATGAGGAATCCGGTCTGTAGACTTTTTTCAAGGGTATTCCTCAGGCAGGGTTTCAAATCAGGAATTTTTTTTTTCTGTGAGGAGTCTGACTTTCTTCCAATATATTGACTCCTCGTGACCCGAATATACCACGAAATTGAGGTTTTGGAGATAGTATCATAAAATCAAAGCTAATAAAGTACACAATAATAAGCAAAATATTATTAAAAAAATTATTCTAAGAAGTCCACAGCAAAATAGAATCAAATCAAACTACTAAAAGACTATTTTATCATAAAACTAAAAAACGTCAATAAAAAATAAAATCAAGGAACATACCAAATAAAAGTAAAAATTCTAAAAACTTTGTGAAGAAAATAAACCTGTCAGTGCAGAACCACAACGTGAAACTAAATTCAATCTTTCCTGCGTTTAAACAGCCTATATATATTCCGCTGCATACGCCTATAATGCTTGGTCACAGTGCCTCGTCAACATAAGAAATAAATAGAACGATCTCAGAGCCATCTATTGATTTAAAAAAACCAAAATGAATAAACTAGAAAGTATATGTTTAGTTTAAAAATGGAATATGTTAGAAAATAGATAAACTTTGTCTTATTTAAACCTCTATACTGCCAAAATTTTTGAGAAAATCATTAAAAGTTACGTTTTTAATGAGATTGTTTGTTGCTTCAATATAAGAAAATATAACAAACAATATAATAAAATAACAAAATATAACGAAATTTCTTCTTATTAATAATAGACGTATAATACAACAAAATTTATATTTATTTCTAATTCGGCGGTAAATACGTGAGAATCTACTCAGAAGTGAATTCATGAAAGGAGTGAAAATGGCATATTTGCAAAACTATCCAATCAATTCCATTCGAGTAGAAATAGCTTTCAAAATACAAAGCATGCTCATTTAAAGTGTTTTGAACAAATTGCGATAATTTCAACTTCATTTGTCAATTAATACTACTCATTTAAGGCTAGGAAACCTCCATTATTGTTAAGCACTTTAACAACCAAACAAGGCTTCATTAATACTATTCTCATTATCAATCGAAGTAGTTGGAAAGCCATTAGGGAGTGCGAAAGAATATTTAACTTTAAAGACATTCTGAACAGGATGGATCCGTGAAATGAGGCTCTTAATCTCTGGGATTTAAACGGAGTCGTGTTTATCGCATTTCCTGTATGTATATTCCTTTCCAACGAAAATATTTAAAAAAATGATGAAATAAAACTAAACTGCTTACAGAATTTAAAAAATTGTTTCATTAGAAATAAGCAACACTTCTCACTACTTTTTAGATGCGAAAATAATGGTTAAATAATATAGGTTTAAATAATATAGGTCTATTGAAAAAAATCATAAGTAAATTAAAATTTTTTTTATCAAGTATTAATTTATAGCACATTGGTCTCACCCTCTCCTTTCTTTAAGAAAATCATCCCTTTTATGTATATATATATATATATATTTATTTTTTAAAATAAATTGTGTTTGCAGGACCTTTTACTAGAATTTTTTTTCGCAATATTCATTTAAATAGTCTTATAGTCTTATTAACTTAAATAATCTTAGAGTCTTATTCATTTAAATAGCAACAGTTTACGAAATATTGAACCAAATAATTAGAAGAAATCCTTTGTATTCAGAATAATAAATGGACACAAATTGTCCAAGTTAAGTTATCCTTGGGAAAATGCAGAAAATCGGTTATCTTCATTTGTTTAACATTAAATGTGAAATTTATCTCATAGGAAAAGACATATTTTCTATTTACTAACTGCATTTATATAATTAAAATGAAAAAAAAAATAGTCGGGGCGCTTTTTCTTCAGATTTAATCACATTATTTAAAATCATAGAATATTTGCAAGATCTCTCTTTGAAGATATCCAATACGAAACGCTGAATTTTTAACCACCCAATGTGAAACAAACTTTGAAAGGTGCGAATATGCCTCTCGGAATAATTTATTTCCAAAAGTTTTCTTTAATTTTTAATCACTTAAAAATGAATCAATATTTCGGTGATATCCTGCGATAATTCATTGTTATAATACTATTAGATAGAATAGTAATACTGGGTATAAAAATCTTGATTAATATTTCAAAATATTCCTTTTTCTGCCTTTTTAAAATGCAAATAAATAAATAAATAATTATATCAATTTAATTATAGAATAATTTTTTTCAGAATGATGACGAAGTTGTGCTATCGTCAAAAGCAACATGTGATTAAAAGAGATGAAACAAAAATTTACAATTTTAATGGTTCCAGGAGACCTTGGACTTAGCTTATTTTATATACATCATTACAGCATCAATGGGTGTCAAATAAAAAAAATAATAAAACGAACTTCAATGTTCTGAGAATTTGATGCTCAATAATACTATTTTTGAGGGAATAGGGAATTTCAAGTTGTGTACAAGAAATTTAATTGAAATTAATTTAAACGGTGGAATGGATACAGTGAAGGAAGAAAACGCTTATTTCGTGCGTAATTGGTTTCAAACACAAAAAAGGAAATAAAAAAAGGCCCCTAGGGTGAGGGAAAAAGGAAAAATTATCCCATTAAATGATGGAAAAAAATGACAAAATTCGAAAGTTAATAACTTCGATGGAAAAGTAAGGATCTTTGTTTTTAAGGATGGATTATTTAATGATATCAAATTTTTTCATTTAAGTAAATATTACCGAACATTTTATCATTTTTTTGAAGAAATGGGTAATTAATTTTCCACGTTGCATGCAAATCAATTATTCCAGAAAAAGTTAGGATTTGATTAAAATAATTTTTAATCAAAGAGGTAGCTTTGTTTTAAAAAGATGCATGCGGTGATAAGCTCATTGGACAAAAAAATTTGGTCTTAGCTTGAGAAATCTCTTTAATTCAGTGTAAGTCCGCCTGTGGCATTGACAAAATTTAATTGTTAGAGTTCTACAAATATCAGTTCAATCCATTCACTGAGGATTGCATAACGCTAATTCAGCGAAATCTGAAAAAGCTGATTGTATTTACTTGCTGTAGGGAAAGATCTACAATTTTTAATTAGTTTATGAGGATAAGAAGCTTCCGGAATGGTGGTTGGTTCTCGCATATAAAAGGCTACCTTCCATCGATGACGGGACATACTTCTTTAGGGTTGGTTTGTACCTTGGCCAGTGATGGCCTTTAGGACTCAACTACAGTTCCTGCCAGTGCTGCTGTTGCGACGGTCCGTTCATTCAGATTCTTCCTTGCACCTTCGGGCGGGTCAGAGTAGTCAATCTATGATTATGCGATTTTCCAGGCCAGTCGAGGTATGATGGGATATGTGTGTGCTGATCACACCATTCAGTTGTGCCACCAGCTCAGTCCTCTATATTTTTTTGTTGTCTTGTTGAAAAATGGGGCTCATGATGAAGATGTTAAATGAAGGCAAACACTTAATCACCTAAAATGTTTAAATTAGTATGATAGTTCGCGTTCTTGGTCATCTAAAGTAGAGGACACAATTCATGATACCAAAAATACCACAAACGCACTTCAGCTTTGAACCTGATCTTCTACAAATTGAGAATTCAAAGCTTAATTGTGCCTTCGATGCATTCGAAGGTGAGTTCTGGTCTTTTGCTTACAGGCAAATTTATGTGTTGTATGAGCAATGGATTTTCTCGAGGTATTCCTATTCCAAATGTCCATATAATGCCTTACCTACCGCAGGTTAGGATGAACCTCCATTAACTGACAGTAAAAATTGAATTTGGAAGCGAGTTTGATTCAGAAGCTCTAAGAATCGTCTCCGCAAGTTAAGCCATTAATAAATGAAGCCATTAATAATGAAGCAAGTTAAGCTATTAATAAATAATTTATTTGCTTATAGGACGAGGGAGAGATATTATTAATAATAAGGTTCTTAAATGATTAATTTGAGTGTTGATAGAATACATATTGTTGTATGTTTTATTAATTATAATTTGATTTATAACAGTGTTTTTGTAAATTTTGCAAGAATTATTATTATACATATTAAGTTAAATTTAAATTCGTTGCTTTTATATGTCGTTTGGTTTAGTTTAAATATCAATTTTTGCTTCATTTACAAACAATTAGATTTAAATAAGTTATTGGATATTAACAGTAATTGGTTTTGAAGAGTTTATTTTGATAAATAGCATTGTTAATTTGATTAAAATCTTTAACATGAAATATAATAAAGCCATCAATATATCTGATTCAAAACAAAAGTCCTTGCAACGAGGTAGGTAGTAGGGATAATTAACAAATTCCTTGTAAGATGATTTTTATTTTTTGAGAAGTATTTTTTTCATTGAAAATACAGCTAATCGTCATCCAGGGGTGATTTCTTATAAGTTAGTAGGATATTAAATTTTTCAGGTCTTAAATCTGTACCATTAAAACTTCTTGTAATATTTTTATGGAATACTTGGGAAGAAATCTTGGAAATCACAAACTTTTGTTCGGTTAATTTGTTTTTGAGGAATTCAGTAACTTTGTTATTAATTTTTATTATTCAGGTATACTTTTTTCTATATAATTAATGATGATGCTAAAATGTTTTGAGTAAATGACTATAGATTTGTTCCAGTAAGTATCAATACCACAAGAGACTTATCAAAATTTTATAGGCTATTTATGAAATATGAGTAGAAAAAATAAATGAATGGTAGACTACTATTTGAATCATAGTACGTAATTATTTAAATAATTGTGATGTTATATTTATTAAGTTTATATGTTTTTTATGATTTTTTATCAAATATTTTGATAAATTTTTTTGCTATTGTTTAACATACATATTTCTATATTCTTAGGTTTCATTATTTAAATTTTTTTTGCATGCATTTGTAACTTAGGAAGGGTTAAAAATTAAAATTCCTTTTACAGAAATAGTGAAAATTGTGTGAAATTTAGCGATTTTAATCATTGGGTTCCTTTAATATTAGTACTGTTTATTTTTTTTAATGGCCAGTTTACTGGGAAGAATGTTTTAACGAAAAATATTGACAATTATTCATCAATTATATTAATGACTTATTTTGAAGCAATACGATGGCTGTTTATACTAATATGGAACGGATCTCGTAATCTTGAATTTGACAGATACTTCTTTTTCCAAAAAGCCTCACCGCACTTACAAAAAAAGCATTTTTCCTCCCCTAAAAAATCTGTGTATAAAAATTTGCATAAAGAAAATACAGTAAATGATTAATAATTTGAAACAAGCTTAGTTTAATAAAATTGTGTGATTATTTTGTATTTATGAAATTCTTTACAGATTTTAAATTTTATCAGATTTAATTTATATCGAAAGCCTTATGTAAAGCCCCCCTCTCAAAAAAATAATAATAACGAAAATTCATCTCTTATGTTCTGTTCTCTTTATGAAATAACTATGCAAGGACTGCATTTAAATCTCAAAAGCTAATTTAATAATCATTGCATAAAACACAAAAATTTTCTACAAGTCCAATGGCGGATAAAGGCACTTTTATTTAACAAGAAAACACGAAACGTAAGTGGCAAAACAACCAAAGTGTACTGAAAAGCAACACTTACAGAAATCATCAAAGTACAAGCAGCAGATAGTTATTAAAAATTTTCAACAGTACAAAGTGTTTAGAAAGAACTCGCTAGAGATAAATGCTCCAGAGATAGAATTCGCGCAAAACTCCTCTGGTATATTTTCCCTTTAATGGCTTTCGTAATAAGGCATCGAATATTCGAGAAGAAAACTACAAATCTCGAACCCAAATAGAGATATCCCAAGTTTCCCAAGATCTTTCATTTGTGTGATAAAAGTTGTTAAATCATCGTCAAGTGTTAGCTTAGTTTATCATAAAGGCTGAGCATCACTGATTCGGTATCCTATCAACATCTCTTCGAGCAATCTGCAAAACTCTCTTTCCTTTGGAGTGTAATATTGCATGAAAGCGATATCATGGATCCATATCCATTGGTATATTTTCAAATTTGCTGAATGTTGTTTTTTAACTATTCATTCAGATCATTTTTATTCTTTTTCTTAAGGAAGTTTATCGTTAATAATTAAACTAATAACATTTATTACATTATATGAAATTTCTTATATCCTTATTAATAGGAGGTTTTTTTGGTATTACATTACATTATATTACTTTTTGTTCTATGGAAATTTTATTGGATGATTTTATAGGAAAATATTTTCTCGTATTAATACATTCGTATGTTTTACTTTAAATTTCAATTTAGAAAGCACACCTTACAATTTGACAAACGTATTTTTTATGCTCATTTCCTATGTACCATTTCAACAAATTCACAGGTAAATGTTACTTTTCCATGAAAGCATGTAGAAATATCATTTGTAGTATGACACACGTTTTCAAAACATCCTAATGGAAAATTTAAAGAGCTAGTCATGTTTAATAACAAGCTTCCTTTGGCCATTTTATGTCTATCCGCTGAAAGATCCCTGTCATGTATTCTTGCATGAGAAAAAGGAAGCTCATCGGCATTTGCTCCTCAAGATAGAAAACTCATCTGAGCACAAGGAATAGGGAATCTTTCACCGAAGTTATTTCGGGAGGCAATAACAATGTCTCGTTCTTCTCTGCTGCTGGTTCTTTGACGGAAAAGTGTTCGGATGTCTAGACAAAAGGATGGGACGTTTTTTGAAAGCTCCATGAATATAGCCTATAATATGTGCTCGTCGATGTAGGTAAAAATCACATCTTTTCCGCTTGGTTTTTATATGCAGTTCAAGAGCATAGTAATATGATATCCAGATGAGTTTCCTTTTATATCCTCGACTTTCTATTAAACTCTTTGGTACCTAAGCAAATGATTTATTGGTACCATGGAAAGATAGTTCTTCAGTCGGATTATTGGTTTCCAGAATACTTTATTCCAGAAGATAAAAATCGTCAAGAAATCTCTTCAAAGAATTCTCTCCCAGATTTAAAGTTTTCGTCAATAAAAATGCTTTCTTGCTAGTTAAATTATTATTCAAAAAAGATTCTAACATGGATGATGAAGAATATCTACTGTTTTATAAAATTTATTAAGGATTATATCAATAATAACTAATATGTATTAAAAATAAATTATGAACATACACTCTCTATGTGCAAGTATTTATTCATATGAAATAGACATTTTAATGAATATTTATGCAAATAAGTTTATACAAGTAATATTTCTTCAAACAATGACAAAACTTTTGATAAATACTTTTTACTCATATTGAAAAATATTATAAGTCACTTTTTCAAAATGTCATATGAATGATGTTTTCAAACGACATACGAATAAGTCACTTTCAAAATAACATGACTTTTATATGATAACAAGAATCTAGTTTATTTTTGTGACATCTTGTATTTTATTATATCATAATAAGTAAATTATTAACTTTATACTATAGGAGGCTTTGCCAATGTTATACATGGCATTTTGTTCATCTTCTGAACGTTAATGTGCGAGACTCCAAAATACAAAAATAAATTTTTTGGGAAAAGTAACATTAATTAATTAAAGCAATATGCTATCTGGCCACCAATTTAAACATAAACTGATGAAGAATTTTATATTTGTAAACGAAATATACAAATGAAAACTCTTCTTCTTAAGCGCCATAAAATAAGATAGGTTTCAAGTAATTTATATATCTTTTAACTACTACTTTACAGGTAATTATATTCTTAATAAATGATTTTTAAAAAATTTATTTGAAGTTAATTTGAAAAAAAATTAATTAATAACAGAAATAATTTAATTAATATTTTTACCTTTTTTATTGAATTTAAAAAATATAATCAGTTTATTTAATTAAAAAAAATTCTTTGCATACTCTAAATGACTCGTAAAAAAAGCTTTTTAAAAATCGAAGAAAGTGTACATAAGGATGGAAATACATATTATGCTAATTATATAGAAATTCAAATAATTGACATAACATAACATCGACACATTTTAGATATCATTTCATTTCTATACTCTTCTTTATAGAAATTTCAGATAAAATAAGAGTGCAAAGAGTACTCTTATGGAAATAATCATGCTAACAAATGTTTAAAATAATTAATCTGCTTCCTTTATATTTTTCAAGAATTTCATGTTTAAATAATATTCATCATCATTTTATTTCATTAGTTTATACTTATTTTAGAATGATAAAAAAAGCATGTTGCACTTGAGAGAAATTTTGTGAGGAACTGAATAAAATATTATAATTAGGATATTAAATTCTTAATTTTTTGTCGCATTTATGATAGAATTACTTTTCCTGTATTTGTATTTCAGGTAAATCGACCTTCTATTTATGTTTAATACAAACAGTTCTAAAAAAATTCGATTGTTTATAAAGAATTTAAAATTCGTACAGCAATGTCACCACATCTTTATATTTTAAACGAAAGATTCCATACACTTGAAGGAAGAATCGTCGTCAAATTACCAAGCATAAATATTCTGAGGAGAGATAATTGGGGAAAAAGTTGTGTCTAGTTCGGAGATCCTTTTTCTGTAATCATATGTTTGGTTCAAATATCCTAACCATTTCCTCAGAGAACTATGAGACAACTTTTATTCATGTTTATCTTCAAATATACTTTCATGATGAAATATATAAGCAAATAAATGATTTTTGCAACGATAATTAAAAGATTTTTGGATGCTGATCTCTGGTTACATATAAATGGGATTTCTTTGTCTTCTTGTAATTTCAAATGTTTCATAGATGCTTTTAAGATGATTATTTGATTTCGTAGTAGAACATGTATTTTGAAAAAGAAAATTTGAGCTGTTAAAATATATCTATAAAAATAGATATCTGAATAATTTTATCAGGAAATATAAACATGATGTACAGCTACTTAATGCCACTTATTAGCAAAATTAATTTAACATTTAAAATTACTTTAGAGTTTTAATGTTAAAGATGAAATCAGAATTAAAGTAATCTTGAACAACAGCAATTAGAAAACTAGAATAGGAGTAATCAATAAGGAAATTTTTTATGATATATCATGTATCAACCATAATGGATGCTAGTGCATTGTTTTATATTAACTTCTTATGGAATTAATTACCAGTGAAGGTTTCAACATGAATTATTATTAACTAACGGAAAATGAGAAGAAATAAAAAGGCAGAATTCGGCATAGTAATTAAAAAAAAGCACGAGAATAGTGTTTAAATCTTTTTTTCCCGTAATGATCGTCCTAAAATTTATAAGGAAGAACAGAAATAGAGACATTTTTCGCAATAATTTTATATCAGAATGTAAATAATTATTAAATGCATATTTTGATGATATGTTGAAAGAACAAGATTCTTCAAAAAGATGTCAGCTCATCTTACTGCTAAACTTTCAAGTGAATGTGAGTGCGATCTTTGGAGACTGTCATACGTCTCTGAAGAAACACAAGGAACTCATACCCAAGTATGAATTCCTTATGTGTGGTGTTACTGTTATACATGGAATGACATTTTCCCCACTGATTGAAACTAGAAATTGACAAAGAACTACAATTGTCGTCACAAGATCAAACATTAAATTTCATTTATTTAAATCATTGAGTTTTTTAGTTATTGAATTTGCATGCAGGCGAAAGCAGAGTGAGACAGACAGTCAAATATTTGCAAGATTAAGTGCAACATTTAATAAAGATCTGTATTTCAGATGTTAAATTTGTGAATTGAAACTTTATCTATCTGGCTCTTTATGAATGGATTGCTTTCAAAGTTTGGTAAAAGTCAACCAATTTAATGCAAAGACCCTATGTAAATTTCACAAGCCTAACTCAGAGCGTCTTTGAGTTCACAGACAGGCAGATAGTCCTCATTCTAAAAGTGCGTTTTCCAGCCTCAGGGAGATCAGAAAAGAAGAGATTCATCTCCATTTCGATTTCTTATTTTTTTACAATTATATTGCTTTCTTTTTGTGTAATTTGTATTCGAGGAAATAAAAACGAGTTTGCTTTCCAATGAATAATAAAATCGATTTGATTCTTCTTGTAAAACCAATTGAGACGAGTTTGCTTTCAAAGGGAAGATTATTTCTTTAAATATTTAAAGGAATGAACGTTACGTTAAAAAGAAACAATGCATTCCGATGAAGAATTTAGAAATAAGAATTAAGATTTAAGGCTTTATATAAAATTTATTATGGAGGATTCCATCCTTCAAATATTTTTTCGATACTAATGCTTTGGAATACAAAACCGTTTTTCGACGAATTTGACGCCTTCGAAGAAAAGACTTAGTTGAAAACAACAATAGGGAAAAGGCTTCCAGTTTCGCATTACAAGAAGGAAGCTTTTTTAGGAAGATGCAAACCCACGCAGTAGGGGGAAAAATCTTGAAATGTTTTCCCATGCTTCAGATTTTTTTACCATGGTAATGCGAGATTTAATTCTGAGGAAAAGCATACGTCTGAAAACAATTCCTTTATCGAAAGTCGAGAGAAAATTTAATGGCCGATTGAATAAAATTATTTTTTTTCTTTGGCGAGAAACAGCAGAATATGTTTCGATTTGAATTAATAAGTGAATTTCATTAAGAAATTTCTAACGTCTCATGAGTAGGGGTACACTGAAACTTCAAAACGCCACAACAATATGTACTGTAATTTGCGCAAAATTGCTTTATACATGAGCGTTTATAAGTTAATTTCTTTTTATGAAAATAAGTTTCCAGCATTGACCATGTGCTTTTTAAATGGACAACAGAATTATTATTGTACCCTCTAGGAAAAGAAAAAAGCAACGTATTATGGTGCCTCCTTCTGGAATATTCAACATAGAAAAAGGGATCAAATATTTATATATTCATAAAAGTTCAAAGGAAATAATTTTTGTCGTAAATCCTTACGGGTGATGAAGAATGGATTTTTTACAATAAACATAAGAATAGATAAGCATGACATGATTGGGAGCAGACAGCAGCATCAATTGCAAGAATGAATATTCATGCCAAGCATGTCTGGTGAGATTGTTTAAGTGTCATCATTCACTTGGAGCTTCTGGAACCTGGTCAAACTGTTACAACTGAACTTTACCAGGCCCATTTAATCAAATGAAGTGATGTTCTTCAGAAGAAAAGATTATTTTCGGTCCAAGAAGGCGGAAAGTGATAGACTTGTATGGCAACGTTCGTCCGCATACAGAAAGCAGAACAAAGGAACTCATCTCCTTCGGCTGGTAAATTGTCCAGCATGCGGTATATTCTCTAGATTTTGCTCCTTCTAATCGCCAATTGTGCAGTTTGATGTCAACGTGTTTGAAAGTTCAGCTGTTCACCAATGTGCGAAAATAGCTTGATGTTTATTTTACTTCGAAACCATTTAATTTCAATCTCGGAGACATTCATCATCTTCCAGATAAATGGCAAAAGACCATTGGTAGTAATAGCGAATATTTCATTTTCTATCCTTTGGAATAAGTATCTTTTCAATAAAGTTGAATTTAACTTAAAAAAGTCCAGTTTCTATTTGCACACTCAATAGAAATGCGAGTACTGTATGGTAAAACAGGGAAAATAAATTAAAACATTAACAAAATTTATTTGCTACTAAAGTAGTTGTTTTTAATTACGTCTTCCTAATTATTTAATTATAAAAAATACTACATTTTCTTTGCTTTCTAATGATATTTTTCTAAACGATGACTTCTAAATTTTTTTTTATTCTGAAAAGCAATTATTTTCAGTTTTCTTGGAAGCAGGCTGGTGGATGTAGAAACATTACTAATTATTATTTTAAACTCTGCATCATTATAAATGATTAATTAAGAATACTTCAAATTAAAATAAATGTTAAGTT
>JAPMOR010062609.1:117757-128455 GCA_026543865.1 Argiope aurantia | reverse complement strand
TTTTTTTTCCAAGAACTGCTTTATATGGCTGAAAATATATACGTATTTACCCCTTTTTCATTAGTTAGAATTCCAATTGCTGGTTTTGCATTAATTTACTTTTAATTGCCATCTTTTTGTGTCCAACAGGAATCATTAATTCCCTGCTCAGATTAGTAATCCTTCCTTCCTTACGGACACATTATCTTAATTACTATTCCCACTTACTTGTAAAAATAAATTTTAATGATAAAGTTTCATAAACTCTCTTATTATTGCACGAAAATATAAAATAAAACTTGTAATGAGACTTCAAATTATTTTTTAAGGTATCGGAGTATATAGTAAAAATGTATTTTCTCTCATTAGCAGTGTAAGAAAAGATTAATAAAAGATTAATTCATGGAATATATAATTAGTCTCCAACTAAGAACGTTTCTTTTGTTCAAAATAACGGAATGCTTTATTGATAATTAATTCCCGATATGCTACGTGGTCTGTGATATGCATAGAACAGAGGAGATGCTAATTCCATGGTGCTAAAGGCATGAAAATCAAAATATATTCCTAAAACACGACAGAAATTATTCTCACATACGATACTTCTAAATCCAAACTAATAATAATAATATATATAAAGTTGAAACAACAACTGTATATAGTTTTATTTTTTTCTTTTCTTAATGAACAAATAGAAGGATAATTTCAGATTTTGTTAGCGTTTGAAAATAAAATTACATATGGAAGCCAGAGGGTAGTTCTGTGACAATCTAAAAATGATTCAATCAAATAAAAAATAAACAATAGAAAACGTTTATAGTTAATAAGAAATGAAAACGACATGAAATAATAAGAAGTAAGGAAATGTTTAAGAAAAATAAATTCAAAAAGGAAAACAAAGAAAAAAGTTTGAAGAAGAGGATTTGTATCTGATTTATAGATTCTGAAAGCAGAAGACTCGTGTATCTAGCTCTAGCTTAAAGAGAAACGTACAGCAATTGTGAAGACGTATTACAGTAACATCTTGTTATGAAGCAATGTTAGAGCTATTTTGAAACAGATCAAGTCATTTTGGACATAGGGTAGATGACGAGAATAGCGCCTGAGTTGGCACCCTCTTTCGTATTTGCAGAGGGAAGAGAAATAGGGTTTCAAACCATGAACTCTCCAGTTCTGAAACCAAGGCTTTCCAAACAGATCACTGCGACCCGGAATTCTGATCTAAAGAGTTGATCCCATGCTTAATTTCCAAAATGAAAACATAAATTGTATGGAATACAAAGCTGTCTATAATTTATTTGCGTAACTACAATTCTGGTGCAGAAAATGTTCAGAAAAAGGTAGATAAAAAAGAGATGCTTTTGAGTCATTTAAAAATTGTAATTCATGGCAAAATGATTTTTTTTTCCGAATTGAACTGATGTGATAAATTTTTTAAAAATTTAATTTTAAATCTATGTATTTAAAAATACATTCTTTTTGAAAAAGAATATGAAAAACAATTGTACTAAATTGCCATTTTAATCTAAAAGTGATTTCAAATTTTCGAGAACGAACTTTTTAGTAAATTGTATTATAATGATACAATATCGACTTTTTAAAACATTCCTGGACGTTTTACAATTAATCCTGGTTGTATTATCAATTTTGAAAAATCTTCATTCCTGTTGATTTTCTTGTTTTTATCTAATGCGGTTGAAATGCTCATTTTGATCGTTTTTTTATCAGCAGCTTTCCATTTCTATTTTGAAATAGACTACCATGTATAGGAAATGAGAGTTTATCTTCAGAATATTCACACCAACAACTCTATTAAAAGTAAAAGCTTAGCTATCTGCTTAATATGGCTCGTCGGGAGAGACCGTTTGATATAGAGCAGGGAGGGCGAACCAGTGGCACGCGTGTCATTGATGGCACGCGACACAATATTTTGGGCACGCCGCCGATCAAAACTATTTGCATTTTAGTTCAAAATAACAAAGTTTTCTGTGAAGTATTATGAACGAACGCGAGTGATCGGTCGCGGTGCTCATATTCCCATTCCCTATCATTGTGTACTAAGAATGGTTTAACATCTCTTGATAATGTAATGGTGTTAGTCACAAAAATAGTCAATTTCAAATCGTCGCAAGCTTTTAATAAGAGAAAGTTTAATGCTCTGCTGGGTGAATTCAATTCGGTGTATAATGGCTTAATGTTATAATTATGTTCACTGGTTGAGCCGTAAGAACGTACTTCAAAGATTTGTTGATTTCTTGGAAGAAATCAGGAAAATAATGGGTAAATACCCACAATTGTTGAATGTTATGTGGCTTTCAAAATTGATGTTTCTTTACAAACATGTGCCAACATTTCAATGAATTGAATATAAGGTACATGTAAAAGGTACATATAAAAGGTACATATAAAGGTACTTCAAGATACATATAAAACAATTATCGTCATGATGGATTTCAGTCGCGCTTTTGTCGCAAAACTGCATGTTTTCAGAAACGATATTATTACAAGAAACTACAAATACTTCCCAATCTTGAAATAAAATCTCAAAGATTTGGATGTACATGAGAAATCAGAAGAAAAAGTTATTGAATAATTTATTTCCGTAAATGATTCTTCAATCAAGAAATTTTCATGGAGCTTTTTTGCAGTTCAAAGAATTATCGTAACCGCTCAAGTTTCTTATGTATCCTGATGAGACTTCATTTGATAAACTGAACTTATCCCAATTCGATTGGTTGGAAATTGAAGAATTTGAAATATAGCTGATTGATTTCCAGTCTAGTCTTCAATATGGAATAAAAAAATTATTGAAACAAGGTAAAAGTTGGAATGGATTGAAACAGAAAGATTAATAAGCAATATAAGTAAAAATGCCCCCAACGAAATTTTGGAACCATGACGATTCCAGACATATTTAACTATTTGAAGACGCTGGCTCATGCTATTTTAACGATACTGTCGTCTACCTTTGTCTGCGAGTCATTATTTTCAGAGATGAATGCGAGTCATTATTTTCGGAGATGAATGCGAGTCATTATTTTCAGAGATGAATGCGAGTCATTATTTTCAGAGATGAATGACATTAAAGTCTCGTTTAGAAACCGTTCGGAAGATGACTCCAATTCAGAAGGCATTCTGCTAAAAGTAACATCTTACAATCCTAATATAAGTTATTTTTCATCTAATCTGCAACAATATAAGTCACACTCATCTTACTTTAGTTTGAATTGCACGTATAACTAAAAACTTTACTACTATAGAGTGCAAAATGTATTTTTGCTTAGTAAATAAAGAGTTTTGAGTTGTTAGTATTTAGTTTTATTATTTTCTCCATAATCCCAAATCAAAATTATTTGGCGGCACGTCTATACCTCATTAAATATTTCTTTAGAAAAATGGCAGGTTGATCCATAAAGGTTCGCCACCCCGGATCTAGAGTTGACAAACTTGTATAAATTTTCTTTAAACAATGGACATGTTTTTCTAGAAGCAATTTTTTGAACACTCAAATAATATTTTAAGTAATTAAAAAAATAAGAATACTTCTTTCTTCTGTTGGCGATAGTTTGGCTTGATGGTTCAATGATTTTACGCCACTTTAAAATCTTTTAAAAAAAATTTCCTCAGTATTTTTCATATAATTTATTTTTCATCTTTTTATTTAGCAGTTTAGTTACTTCAAGGTATCAAATTAAATGCATTAAAGCAACACATTTAATTATTAAAATTATTTATGTCATGCAATATATGTTTTGAAATCGTTTTAACCTGTAAAGTTTTTACAGCTGAATTCTGCCATGTTGCGAACATTTATCTAATTGCAATCAATATTAATCAATTTATTTAAAAATATTAAATTATTGATTATTATATTAAAATATTATTAAATGTTTATTTAAAAATATTTCTTATGCATACATAACAGAATGCCATCTCATAGCTCGTATCCGTAACCGTTCTGATCACGCAACCGTTTGATGGGCACGTCAAGGGAATTTGATTAAAAACCAAAATATTCACAGTAGAAAAAAAAATAACTACATGCGCACAGAATTTACAAAAATATAAGAAAAGATAACAAAATGAAAGCGTTTACGTTACAAAGATTTTCATTTTTGAAAAATTATTTGGAATAATAATATGCCGAAAGAATAAATATATGAAAAAATACATGAATTCTGTATTCACTTGTTTTCATGACAAAGTAGATGAGGACACAGTTATAAAAATCAAATGAAGAATAATTTGGTAACAAAGAGAAACTTCGTTTGATTGAAATTTATGAATGCCAATGTATGTGAAGAAACTGCGGTGCTCCCCCCCCCCTTAGGCTCTGTGAGTATGACACTTGATGTTGAGATCTAGGAAGACAAGAAAAGATCTCTATTTTCAATGATAAATTTAATTATCCTGTGGTTTTTCTTTGCCTGGAGGGGAAGTTGCTGGCCACTCTTTCCAGCCATTTTTGTTCATGGCTAGGTGATGGTTTTTTCACATGCAAAGAGATTGTGAGGGTGCATTCCATAGCACAATGAAGTGCCGTGCCAATCCCACCACAACTGCACTGATCACTCGCTGACAGATTGAAGCTTTTGAGATAGGCAGGAAAAAGGTCGTGTTCTGAGAAGAAAACAATATCCTCTCTGATCCAGTTAGTGGAATGAATGTTAATTGAAGGCAGGATATAAAAAACTTTTCTGCCTGTATCACTATTACCCCAATACCATTACCATTCCTCTAGCATGCTTTCCGGAGGAGGTCCTTTATATTTGGTTCAGGAATCTTTGTTTGCATATAAAATTGCCCATTTCGTGTGGCGTCCTTCGCTAGTTGGTCTGCTTTTTCATTACTTATGTTGCCTGCGTGCTCTTTTACCTATGAGACTTTTACCTGTAGAATCTTACGCATACAGTAAAAATTACATAAATTTCAAGTTAGGTGATATTTTTCAGTATTTCTAAATACAATTTAAAAATTCGAGCAATTTTTTAGGAAACTAAGGTGGTTGCCGAAGGCGATTAGTTTATTATAAACTCTTTCTTGGAGCTGTACTAGAAAAATATTAGATGTTCTATATCAGCAATGGGATTAAATACCTGGAATATTTTAAAGTAATCACATCATTTGTACATTTTCCAATGTATTACTTATTTTCTCGATTGGACAGAGGTAAAATAATTAAACAGTTTGCTGATCTATCAATTGAAAAAAGTCAGAAATCATGCTGTTCATTAATTTTCTTCTTTTTCAACAAAAGTTTATAAATTTGGAAAGAAAATAATCTCACAATTTGTGAATTTACTATATAGAGAAGTTTTTAAGAACTGACCAAAATCATTTTGGAAAATCCAAACTCAAATAAAGGTACAGTTTATGATGATGATAAATAGAGTGGTTTTATTTGATTTACAATTTTAGATAATCTAAAATCGTAATTCAAATAAAATCAGTTTCAGAAGATATTTATTGAAGTCAATGAATTAAGTTCATGCCCTAAATTGCCAGATAAAATTACACATTAGAGTTTATATATATTATCATATAATATAATAAATTGAAAAAAAAAAGACTCACTTAATGCATTCATTTGGTTTGAATATATTTCTAAAAAAAACAAAGTTAATATGGGAATAAGCTTATCATTTTAAATTCATATTTAGAATATTTTGAACAAAGCAGAAAAATAAATATTTTAGAAAAAATTCCCAGCTTTATCTCAGGATTTTTACATTATATATTTTCTCTTATTTAGTAATATTTGATTTGAAATGGAAAAAAAAATATTCAGAGTCTGTTATGTAGATACTGTTTCATGGGTTTTCAAAATTTCTATTTAATAATCCTATTAATATTTGCTCCAAAATTAAGTTTTTTTATTAGTTCTGCAAACGAACCTGCCCTGTTAGTACGACAGAAAACAGTCAGATATCATTAAATATAGTCCAATACTTTCTTCCGATATAATGAAACGATTTCTGCCTTTTCAAATCTGATTTCGATAGTTCCTGGAACACTTTCTTCTATTCTTATAAGCAATCGTCTGAGTTAGATTGGAAATCTGTCTTTTGGAATTGTTCCAAGGTTAATTCTCATCTCCGATTCCTGCAGCATATAAGCCTGTTATGTTCAAATTGTCGGAAGAATGACACATCGAGCGGATGATAGAGTAGAATGAAGTTCTGAGGGTGAAGAATAAATCGGAAAACTGTCTGAGCTGCTTTTAAGTTTTACATTATTTCCAATTTGCTTCTATCATATACCTGGGTATATTATTTTACCATTTTAATTTTCAATGCTCCATTTTATTTGCAATAGAAGGAAATATTCACTAATATACATACAGCATATGCACTAAATAAATGGGGCGCACCCAGTTGTTTGCAACAAAAAACGTTTAACTATCTCCGTAAGAGGATAACTTCCAAAAGTAAGGATTTCTACCGCTACTCAAAAGAAATAATGAATAACTTTTGTTCCACCGAACAGCTTGTGAAAAGAATCTATCTAAGGAAAAGGTGCACAAATTTCTTCTACGCAGACGCTTCGTAAATAAGTGCATTCGTCCAGTTCCTCACATCGTGAAAGGTGAAAGGTCCTGTCCCGAATACATTTCATCTGCGACTACCTCCCTGAGATGGTGATAGTGAAATTTCAAATATTCTTCCCTTGTAAAAGTTTATTCTTGTGTCTGAAATTTGAATATAGATTTGAAAGATTTCTGATAAAAAAATATTGAATCATGAATACTGTACTATTAAATGTTTTCTAAATATAAACGAAAGTAGCATCTTTACATATTTATTTTTTAAGCTTAGTTTTATGTTTCGTTTTTTACACTCGCCTTTCCATAAATCTTGATAAGCGAGAAAAGGTAAAAAAGCAAAAATAACCAAATTTTTTTAATTAAAATTAATTAAAAGTGAAATTCTACTTTATTAAAATGCACTTTCAAATGAGCAGTTTTGTTATTCCTTAAAAACAGCGTGATTGAATACTAAACTTCAAGTGAAGCGCATTTCAAGATATAAACTTTTTCCAAGTTCTGTAGAATAGGAAAACTGATCTTCTTTGTTCTTAATGTTCTACTTTATTTAATTTTACTACTCCACTCATTACCTGATTAAATGGAATGATACGGTATTACATAGTTTTTTCAAGTACAGATGAGTTTATAATAAATCAACAAAAGACTTTAAAATTAAGAATAAAATAGAATTAAGAATAAAAAAATAAGAATAAAAAATAACATAAGAATAAAAGATTAATTCATTAAGAATAAAAAATAACATAAGAATAAAAGATTAATTCATTAAGAATAAAAAATAACATAAATTCTCGAAAGCACTTTCGATATTTCTGTTTTATTAATTTCTGCCACCTCTGACATGTTTGAAAAATAGTATGTTCGAGGAATGTTAGGGACATTGATAGAACAATCATAAAAGTGTGATAAATGTGAACTATATGCTATAAACTCTGAAGGCAGATCAAATGTGTTCATTTCTTACTTTAATTTCAGTATGATTTGGTTTATATTGGGTAATGGCAAAACTTGCCGGTGTCCTAAAATGAGAAAAATAATTATCTTAGTAGTTCGTTCTTTTACATGAAAAAGAATACTAGATATAGGTATACTTTAAAAAAAATGCAATGTGTTTTACTTTACAAATTCTTTTCAGATCTTCAAACGTTTCAGTAGTATTTATTTGAGGAAGAATTACATGATATGTCACTGCCAGAAGCAATTTCTTCTTTGTTGAAATTCGCTTCTTCGCTAATTTTAAGTGAGATATTGAACCCGACTGCTAAGATCCGACATCTGGCGGGAGGGTACTTCATCATGGCGAGTTTATTTCTCCATTGATCGTGGAAGTGAAGAATTTAGGTGCATTGAGGCTAAAATAAAACAGGTATTAAATTTCTGAGGATTTTTTTTGACACGATAGTGTTTTTAAGTTACTTCCGGATTAAATGCTTTGGCATATGTTGCGGATTGTATATAGATGACGCTCCCGCCTGTTGTTTACCTCCTGTTTGTAAACATCCACCCCCGTGAACGGGGTCTTGCAGGCACGGACCCCAGCAGTAATGGAATTTACCCTGAGCTTTAAACTCTGTTGTTATTGTTAATAAAAAAATATCTAAAGGCACCGAGAGTTGGAATTTCTTCCTTAAGCACCACTACTGACCACAGTTGCAACAGCATACTTTTGTTATTTCTTAATTGTAAATAAAAATCGTAAAGTAGATGATGATTAATCTCACATCAATGAATGAATCGATTGCTCTATTTTGAATTACCTTGATTATCATATATTCGCATGTAGTTATTTCTTGAGTAGCAGATGTTCACTAAGAAGTTTCAATCAGAATTCTAGCTAAATTCTGAACAAATTTAAGTTTGAAAAATTTCCCTCAGCATCTCTGAAATACGTTATGAAACAAAGAAAAATCTGTAAATCACTGTAAATTTTTTTTAAATCAGATTTTACGGGATAACAATTTTATCTACTTGAAATTTTTCTCTGAGTGTTAATAAAATTTCCCAAGATTAGTTTTAAATATAATTTTCTAACATGAGTTGTCTTTCACTTAGCTACTTTCAACAATATCAAGACCGTGATTATTTTTTATTAACTTTTGGGACTGGCTGAAAATAATTAAGTTCAACTAATAAACAAGAGCTTTTGTATATTTTAAAACACTAGAGATTTTTCATGTGATGATATTTTTAGAGAGGAATTCTTTCGGTAAATTATGTAAAGAAAAGATAATTGTATTAAATAGATTGCTATATAAAATACAATCAAGATAGTGGGATGAAGTTAAAATTTAATCGTGTTATGAGTCAAATCTATTTCACCTTTTAAAAATTTAAAATCATGCATTGATTTCGAATTTTTTCCTTTAAAAATTCAACATGTTTTTTTACGATATCGTTTGTTTTTTCAGATTTATTGCTATTATTCTGTTATTGTGATCAGCCCGCGTCTTTCTAACCATGAATGAAAGAATTGGCTAATATCTGAATTAATTCTCTGAAATTGAATTATTTCATTGAAAATAATCATTATATCGATTAACAGTTAAACAAGAATACCGTTACAGAATTTCATTTATAATCCCAATTTAATGAAATCAATTCAAACATTTTTTATTAAGTTAAATCTTCAAGATAATCGAAAAATATATTGTACTAGAAAAATATGATTTGGAAATATTAAGAATGTAAAAAAACAACAACTTAGATATCGATTTGAAGAATGCATAAATATCGACTGAACATCAAACGATACTGAAAATGATTTTCCATCCAAAATATATAAAAATAAAATAAAATTCAACATAAAAAATAACTTACTTTCAGCAGTTAAATACATCATTGAAATGGTTTTATCATCACTTTTTATTGAATGGCCTTCGTGTTTTAAAATTCAAGATGTGAATCTCATTTAAACAATGCTTTATCACTTACATAAAGACATTATTTTAAGAAAAAACTAATGCACAAACATGTCACATTCTTATATTTTATATCTTTATTACTTCCAAGTTGTTAATCTAAAAACAAATCACTAGTTCGTAAATTTAGAACCACATAAATAATGAGAATTGCATTTATATTTTTAAAGAACCAGATTATTATAATTCCTTCAGAAATAAACTGTACTTTCAAAACTTCTGAAGCGACTTTTGTTCTTACTTTACATAAGAGTTTAAAAAAATCTGCATAAAAAAGAGCATGGAAATACAATTAGTTTTAAAATAAACTTTCTAGGAAATTTCCTTAAAGAATTTATTTTTCTTTTTTCTTAAAGACCGGAGATAAGGATTGTATTTTCAACATCTGGTACGTATCTGTGTTTCTAAAGGGAATAAAAGAGGCCATTTTTTTTTCTAAAAATTGCATAAAAATCAAACTGTTATTCAAACTGATATCTCCATTATAATTATTTTTTTATCATTGCGGTATCGAAGAAGAAGATTTCTTGATTTTTATTGCTTAAGTTGCCATCAATTTTATACAAGAGAATTGTGTAAAATATATAATAATTTGTCACTCTGAGCATTGTACCATTTTCCTTCTAAATAATATATTACAAAATAAATAAAAAAAAGAACCATTTATCTTTAACAAGAGTTATAAATAAACAATTATTTTGTTACCTAGATAATTTTTTATAGAAGTTATCTAAGAAGTTATTTTGCCATCTTAATAGAAATCAGGAATAAGAACTTCTAATAAAGTAGTCATTTATTTGTAGTTGCATTTTTTGACCAATTTAACTAATTGCTATTAATTTTTAAATAATTTTCGAACATTCTATAATGTTCCGAAAAGGAACTTTCGGAATAACTTTAAGGAACTTTAATAAAAATAAAGGAACTTTAGAATATTCTTTAGGAAGCTAAGTATTTAACTTATATTTGCAGGGAAAATTCTAACAGAAAATATATTTAGTTTTACCATAGCTACAAAAGAATCTAGAAGTAAACACTTTTGCTTAATTTTGTTTACTTGATATTTCTTTTTCAAGTAAACTATACAACTAGAAAATAGAGACAAAATTACTCATATGGAAAATTCATGCCGTTTTAAAATTTATTTACTTTTAGTTGTTTGAGCAGCATAAAACTATACATTTTAAAATTGTATAAAATACTAGTTTCTTCTGTTGGAAAACTGAGGAATTTTAACTATTACTAATAGTAGTTAAG